>CBVK0100745839.1:0-10857 GCA_900067695.1 Picea abies
AAAGGTAGCAAAAAGTGTGAGTAAAAAGGTACATTGTAGGGTCCTAACAATTACTTCCAAGGTCCATTTCGATTCCTCTAATTTTTGAGAAAATATCATAAAATTGCACTCCATCCACTCTCAAGTATTTTACGCACATGATTGTCTTTAGAGTTTTAAGTTTAGGGAGATTCATTGTCAATCTTCACGCCCTAATAAGATATAGAACTAAATTGATAAGGTTGAGAGTGGATATTAAAAGCATCTGCAGGTCAAAACAAAGCCATAACTTTAAATTATTGAGAAGAGTGCAATGTGAAAGAAAGTACGTTAAAGAGTTGTCTGTCATTTCAACACCGTTAAGGGTGCATTCAGTGAGATACTTGAATACAGTGAAATCGGTTGGAAAAATGGTGAGAATACAATTGTATAGTGTGACCACAATGAGACAAAACAAATATCATATATATACTCCGACATGGGTTGATGGACTCTATTTTTAGTTAGCATATGAATACACATAGAGATATTAAATGACATCTAAATAATATTGATGATGAAAGGAAGAATACCAAATATAATAAGATTTATTCTCTTACCAAACTCAGTTGTCTGTGAAGGTGTAAATACTCAAGGATATGAAGCCTTGAGATCGGTAGGTCGAGTAGAGGAACATAAATCCTTTTTCTCCCACCAAATGTAAACGCAAGATTGATGGAAAGCATTTTCAATGATCTCAATGTTCCCACTAATTCAAGAAATCTATTCCTAGAGAAATAGTATCCTAGATAGGCACTTGAACGCGATGACAACTCAATAAAGTTACTTTCAAGATCCATTTTTAGTCCTCTAATTGTTGAGGAAAGCTCATAAAATGTCATTCCAATCACTCTCAAGTATTTTACACACATGATTATATTCAAAGTTTTAAGTTTAGGGCATTTTAATATCAATCTTTGCATCCTAATAAGATATATAACTAAATATGTAAGGTTGAGAGTGGAGATGACATGCATCTACAGGCCAAAACAAATCCATAAATTTAACTTATGAAGAAGAGGAAAATGTAAAAGAAATCAAGCTAAATAGTTGTGTGTCATTTCAATATCGTTAAGGGTGCACTCAATGAGATGTTTGAATCTAATGAAATCGGTTGGGAAAGGTGTGATAATACAATTGTATAGTGTGAGCATAGTGAGACAAATGCATTTGTTAAATACCCTATGGATAAATACTAGATTAACGATGTCTTAATACAATAAAATAAACCAAGGGCTACATGCCCAAATTTCACATGCATCTAAAACAATTATAAAATTTATGAATGCAATTAATCAAGAAAACACAACAACATTCAAATAAAACATATACATAATGAAACCTGACATAATAAAATATAACAAAATGCATATACATAATGAAACCTCACATGGATACGATGCACCATTTAAAATGAGTGTATATTTTAAGCAATGTGTCATGATGAATGGAACACACTGGGGCGTTGTAGTATCTAAACGCACCTCTTTAAAGAGGCAATGTTCTTTCGCGGTGTGTTGTATATGATGGGGAACATCAATGCTTTGATAATTACTATGCACCCCATAAAATAAATTATATTGTGCATGCGGTGCGTAAGATATGTGTGCACACTGTGGACGATGCTTTACTGTTTTGAAGGCACACCGAAGGCTCAATTTTTGTTTTTTTGAAACAAAATTGTGTTTTCATATTTTGAAATAAATTTCTCATATACTGAAAACAATTTGTGTTTGTATGTATTATGTTGATGTAATTTATATGTTAATTATGCAGAGATGTCAGCGCATGGAAGAGCAACAATAGAGAGTTGACAAGTACAATATGGTTCAGGAGTGGGAGGCCAGAGAGAGAGAGAGAGATTTTTACCCTCAACCTATTACTACAATTATGTTGCTTCTGTTGAGGAATGTAGGCCTCCGCGAGTTTTACAAGGAGGCTACAACCTTGAAGTTGAATTATACATTTCTTACGCAGTTGATCCATCGATGGGATGCCCATCACTGGGCATTCAGAGTCGGTCCTCATCAATGGTACCATCCCACTGAGGAGGATATTTATTTTATCACTGGGATATCTAAGAGAGCGGAGGATTTTCCCCAATTTCCTAATGTCCTAGTGGGTGTTGTAGCAGAGATTCAGCTTGCCTACTCTCAGAGGTATATTTTGCATGAAATACATTCTCCTGGTGATTTTCAGGTGGTTGGTGGATAGTTACAGATCCCCTCGTTCGATGTAGAGGACATTAAGTGCCTCTCATTGTTACTATCAATCATTTCACACTTTACTTGTGATGGTCAACAAATTAGTTGTGCTATTTTGTATCATGTTAATTCTTTGATACAAAGGCCATGACTTATTAGGTGGTTTTCCATTTTCTTTCGACAAATTTGTATAGCACTGGATAGATGTCGTTCTATAATAGATGGGAGGGAGAAATTCCCATTTTATTCTGAGTTGTTATTTTTTTTTTTAGAGGTTTCCATAAACAAGACCTACTTTTATCCTTCAGCCTACTAGGTCGATGACTGTGGGGCGAGAATGATGCCCAAGAGGGGCATGCCCGATTTCCCAGCTAGGATTTCCAGAGAGGCACTTTAGCTATTATCTATTGAGGCAGATCACGCGTTCATGATGGTATCGTGCCCTTACACCGAGATGGATTGGCAAGGATATCCCAACATCCTCTTCACACCAAATGAGCCACGTAATCATCGAGGTAATATTTAAATTAATCCTGTACTTTAATTTTATTTTCTTATTTAATTTGAATAAATTTTATTATAGCATGTTCTTTAACAATTTTTGTTAAATTGTTTAATGAAATTGTCGACTAATTATTAACTTGTGTAATATTCTACAGATGTTGGCACATTTTTTGGGGACATGCCTCCTCCCCCACCCCCTGATGTAGATGAAGAGATGGTTGAGGTTGTGGCAGGTCAGGGTCCTCAGCCGCATATACCACATGATATGCGATGTAGGCCCGATCTCATATATAGGATGGAGGTGTGTGACATACTGACTCCATTTTTTGTTGGCATCGGAGTCTACCCTATCCATATGTGAGACATCAGGGCTGACACTGATCTTTTGCAGCTTTGGACAGACTTGTCGTGTGATATGACGTCTCTTATGTGTCATATCGGTGGAGCTTCCAGGTTACTCATAGGGATGAGGGATGGCGCATCCTCTAGTACATATGATGATGAGGGTGGTGATGATGATCAGGGTGGTGATAGTGCTTCTACTTCCGTACCTCCTCCTCCTCCTTCGGTTGGTGATGTTGATCATGGTGGTGATCATGGCGTTTCTGTTTCAGTACCTTCTCCTCCTCCTCTAGGTGGTGATGTTGATCAAGGTGGTGATGGCACTTTTGCTTTAGTACCTGCTCCTCCTCCTCCGGGTGGTGATTTTGATCAGGGTGGTGATCATGATGCTTCTTCTTCAGTACCTCCTCCTCCTCCTTTGGGTAGTGATGTTGATCAAGGTGGTAATGATGCTTCTGCTTCAGTACCTCCTCCTCCTCCTCCTCCAGGTGTTTATGCTGATCAGGGTGGTGATATGTGTTGACCATATATGTACATTATCACAATTATTTGTGTTGTTGACTAGATATGTACATTATAGAAGTTATTTGACTTGTTCACACACACACACACACACACACACACACACATATATATATATATCATTTTTTTTCATGTTGATGTACTTAATTTATATGTTTATGTTGATGTTGATGTTATGTCATTCTATATAATTTTCTCCATAAATTAAAGTACTCTTAATTAAGTAATTTAGTTTTTAATATATCTAAACTAAAATACTCATGTCTAAAACAAGTGAAATTGGCATCAAAGTTGCTTATATGTGCCTTTTAGAAATGTTTTGATGTATTAAATGTATATAGTACAAATGATAGATTCAAATATGTTAGATTACAACAATTTTTAAGTTATTATGTTGTCATTTTTATATTTGAACATGATGAAAATGAAAATTATAAAATCTTTGTGATATTTTAATTTCCTCTTAATTGTAATTTGGTCATACTTTTTTATATTATCATAATTAATACAAGTCTCAAAATTTCTAATTCAATATTTTTTTACTATAATATAAGGATGCATGAATGTGAAACTTAACCAAGAAACATGTACAAAAACATAAAAATATTTAGAATGTTAAATATTTTAATTTGTATGAATTATTCTCTTTAAATAATTTTCTTAATTGGGTTAATAACATAGGGGATAAGAGATAAAAACTATTATGATCTACATGTTTAATTCAATTTTTAATTATATATTTTTAATTATTATATATTATAATATTATATGTAATATAAAATTAATATATAATTAAATATGTTATATTTATTATGTTATAATTAATATATAATATAATATAATATAACATATTTATTATATTACATAATATATTATGTGTTTGATTTTTATGTAATATCTTAAGTATATATTATTATATGGCTTTAGAGAGGGACACATGCATTAGTTATTTAAGGACATTGATATTTTTTTGAAAAACTCACTTAGGAGGTTCATTTTAGATCTGAATATTCCTCTAATTACTATGTATGAACTCAAAATTAAAAACTAATACAATATAATATGATATGGTACTGATACGAAATGGTGGGTAACAAAAATATATTTTAAAAATATGATATAAAATATTTGATATTTACAATACAATAATATATTGTTTTTTAAAGTAAAAGTTAAAATTGAAATACTAAAAATTCAAATATCATCTAGATTTACATTGGAAAATTATTTATATCATTTACACATAACATTTAATTATATCATCTAATAAAAAATTTAATAATATTTCATATGAAATATTAAATACTAAAAACATTATAAATTTAATAATCAAATTATTAAATCCACTATAGATTATAAATTTAATAATCAAATTATTAAATCCACTATAGATTTGAAAACATAAAACTAAGTAATTAAATAATAAAACATGTATAATATATCACTCTCTATTGTCATCACCCTCCCTATCACAACCTACTAGCACTCCCGCCATGACTTGAATTATAGGTTAATGATTACCTAATTCGAGAGGTCCATGATGTTGTGAGGGCGGACTGAGACAGTCGCTCACAAAGATTTTTAAGGGGAACGCAATAAGGAAGAATCTTTATTCCTTAGAAATTCTTAGTCTCTCACAAGGTCGACCAAATGGAGTGTTGACTCCAAGGGTCAAAGAAACTTCCAAAACTAATCAAAGGAAAGTGGCACCCTTGGAGCACAGAGATGCATCTTGAAGGACATTTCACATAATTAAAACTTGAGTCAATAAATCTAGGTGGCCTAGAAAACATTTAAATGGTTAGACCTTGTTAGAATAAAATAATTATTTAGTCAGTATATTATAAAGCCCAACAAAAGTCTAAGCCTAAGTGTAAGTTTAAAATTTAAATAAATGACTAAATGAACTATGTCATAAGTTAAAATATTTGAGATAAATTCAAACTCTAGAAAAATGGGGAATAAAATTTAAAAGGTGGATAAAATGCACATGTGTGCATGAATTTAATAAAACATAATTTTAAAATAGAAAGAAATAAAATCTTGAGAGAGTAGGTATATACATACAATAGTATCTTAAGTCAAACTACCACTAAGTATAATTAGAAGAAGACTCGTGATCCAACTCGAACTAAGATATAGTTAGGAGACACTCATTAAATGAAAATTTGGGGAACAAAGTGACATCTAAGAGAGAAAATAGGAACACATTGGATAATGTGAGAGAAATTGGTTTTTTAAATAAAATAAAAAGGGCAATTACTTGTGCAACTTGGGGAGAGTGTGACAAGTGTGTGTGGGTGAATAATCATAATTTAATTAATTTAAAAATTAATTATTTGTGCATGGGCACATGTGTCATTGGGGATTTTTCTATAAAACAAATGGTGTAGAAGGGAAATGGAGCTCAATTTTTCTTGGTACTGTTATGTTGCCAAAATTTGGTGTACTGTGTTTTACTTGTGAGAGTTGGCATACCAAACTTGTAGAAAGAGTGGAAGCTCTTCCTTGCTAGGCAAGTCTTGGAGCTATTGTTTGTTGGTTTCTTGTGTGTGGCCCCTTTGCGGCTCAGGGGGCTAAGGGGGAAGAATAGTACCCCTAGCATTGGTTGGGAGGTATCAGTGAAGTTTCGGTGATTATCAAGTCGAAGTACAGAAGGAGCGCAAGCCTTTGAAGGACATTATCAAATCTCAGTCTTCATTGGTTCCAGTATTTTATTTCGAAATTTTATTGTAGTGTGATTAATTTGTATCTTAGAATGGGTATAGTCGCTGCAGAATTTAATTAGAAATTTTAGAAGCCAAATTTGTTCTTTTTGCTGCCAACTAAATGATAGATCCGATAATTTAATATTAGAATTGTCGCTGTAAATTTTTGCGAATCCAAACTTGTATTTCGAGTGGCTTTGTAATTCCTATTGTGAACTTTGAAACCATATTTCATATGGTCTGGTTTTTAAACAATTATTTAATTGCCAATCAACAATTTGAATATTTATGATTGCGGTATTTAGTTGAATTTTATGGGAACATGATTAGTGTATTGTTCACTGTCAAGATTAAAGGAATTTTGAAAAGTTAGAAAACATTGGTTGTTGGAATTCTAATACAATTCTGGAACTTTTAATTGCTTGGGAAATTCTAATATGATTACATAATTATTTTTCTTGTGTAGTAGTAGATTTATTTTGCAAATTCCTTCAATAAAAAGAGACATTTGTCAAAGTCGTTTTGTTTGATTTCTGCTCAGGAATCCAAGGATTGATAGTCACTGTAATTTTATTGAATTATGAAATCAAGGATTTCGTTGGATCCTTATGAAGGTTAATGCAATTCAAGAATTTAAAATTTCGTTGTCAGTGCAAAATGGATTTACATTTCTAGAAATTGAGTTTGTATGGTCGTTGCAAATTTTACAATTTTGAATATGGATTCTTTAGTTGTTGTGTTTTAATATGAATAACGGATCTTCTTAAGGATCGTTGTATCATTAGTGGCCTTCTTGAAACTCATAATTTGGGGTCATTGTCAAATTTATATTGCATCTGAATTTTGAAGTTTATTTAATTATTGTAAAACAATTCTTGTAGTTTCGAATTGAAAATATATAGGGTCGTTGCAAACAAATTTAATATCCAAAGTATAGAAGTGCACATGTCATTGTAAATTGAATTTGAAATATTGAACTTGATTTTTGTTTTAATCATCAATTACTAAATTGCAATCAGGGATTAAAAGTCATAGTGATGTTGTGTATAAAATTTGCTATTCGAGTGGAATGATCTTATTCTCTCCCTTACATCGGTGAATATTTGTACAGTAAGCATTAAAAATTGGCGTGATAATTAATCTTGTTCCATCCAGAGCTTAGATAGCCTCTCTATTTTATTTAATATTCAATTGACCCGTAGATATTTAATGTAGTGAACCCACTCCCTTCGTGAATTGGTATTGTAGCGATATTTCTTGGATACCAAATACGTCATCTCTTTCTCATGTGGATTATGTTGGGCTTAACATTAAATTCATCTCTCAAGTTCACTGACAATCTCTTACATGTTTGAGTAGGTTCTTCCAAGTGTGGGAATTTTGGAATGGTCGTCTTAGTTACCAGTTCGCCAACTCACCTTGTATACAAGTCTCTTGACCTTCCTAGTTGTCAACTTAGATAATCAAACTATCATCCAACCGGTTGAGAAACCCTTCATTGTCGTTTAAGTAATAAAATATGTGTTGAACATGATTTCTTAGAATAAACAAAAAGTATATAATGGGAAAATTTTCTTTTAACATTTTTTTGGATTATGACATATTACCCGCCAAAGGTAATCGACATCTTGTAGCTGTCATTTATCTTGATAATAGATAAATATTATCATACCTAATGGTTGTACTTAATGACTCCATAGTGAATATCTAGTGAAATTATGTTTAATGACTATTAAACCTCTACAACTATAGAAGGTAACTCTTTACTTAGTCAAAAGAACCCTTGAAAATAATGCTTATGTGAATAAAGTTGAGCTAGCGATTAAGATAGCTGGTAAAAATTTACATTCCCAAATTATGTTGAATTTAGATTGATTGTCAAGTTATTACAGATCATCCATGTAATTCTTGTGGTACACTTGTCTTCATAGTGAATAATTGTTTGTTTACTTGTATTCGTTAAGGGAAGAAAATTGTTAAATATTGAATATAGATTATATGTGGTATTCTTAGGGAGTGGGTAATTTTGTCTAGATAATGAACGAGAATGGATTTGTATTCTTCTAGAGATGGTACATTGGTATAGATATTGGATAATGATTGATGCTTGTATTCTTAAAGGGAAGAGCTTTTGTTAAATGGTGAGTAATAATTATATTATGGAATTCATAAAGAGAAGGCATATTATCTAGATGATGAATAATTATTATTGTTGTAATATTTAAGGGAAGGAAAAAAATGTCTAATATTTTGAGAAATTGAATTATTCAAATTGCGTTATGATTAAGTACTTTACTATTATTTTAATCCTAATTCTAGATTAGAGTTGGTTATGGGAATAGATACCTCCATGTTCTTCATAACAGTCGCTAGTCCTGAGGCCTTAAATGGTCAAAATCAATCGGATGAATTCTGAACTTGAGCATTGATTATGTGTCTTCGAGGTCCTAACCTTGCGAGGTAGGTTGGGTGGATAGTCATATTTGTTATCTTTATGAGATATGATTGACCTATTAATATCATGATGTTGTAATTAATTCTTTCCATGTAGTGATGTAGATGAGAAGAGGATATGTAATATTGATGTATGTTATTGCCACATATCACTTGTTCTAACTAATGTTTCAAAAAAACAAAATCACTATATCTATTGACTATATGTATTAATGGAGGGGTTGTTACATATGGTATCATAGTAGGGTTCAACTCTACAACATTGGATCATTATGCCTTCGACTATGTTAAATTAAATGATTAAATTTGTATCACTAATTAATTTTGAAAAGGTCCATGTAGGCAATCATGGTTAGAGGATGCAGGGGAAGTAGATGTCATGGTGTAGAAGGAAGAGGTGTGCCTCCTCCAGTTGTATCCATGCCAGAGGGATCACACCCCCACGGAGATGAGCATATTATTTATCAGGAGCAAGTTGTTGTGTTAGATGTGGTGGGTATGATGAGATCCTTCAAAAGGATGTTAGAGGCGTTGATCAATCACATGGATCGAGATGAGGCCAGATCATTTGTGCTCAATGAATGTTCATAGTGTGCTCTAGCTGGTAGTAGTAGTATACACAGAGAACTCAAGAAGGTGAATTTTCCTGAGTTTTTGGGTGCCATGGATGTCTTAGCCACTGAGGAATGGTTGGAGAACATGGAGATGTGCTTCACAGTTCATGATTACAACTCCAACATGAAGGTTCGCATGGCGGTATTCCAAATGAAAGGGAGTGCTCTACTTTGGTGGAAGATACTCTTGACTCAACTAAACATGGTTGTTGAATACGTGTCATGGGAATTGTTTGAGGAATGATTCCGGGAGAGGTACTTGTTGGATGAATTCATTGAGCTTCAGATCAATGAGTTCAACGCCTTACGATAGGGTAGTCGTACAGTTTTGGAGTATGAGGCCAGGTTCATGGAGTTACTTAGGTATGCTCCACATCTAAACACAGAGAATTTAAGGGTCAAAAGGTTTTTGTTCGACCTTAAATTCAACACTCATGTGAAGGTGAGGGCCTCAGACGTTGCATGATGAAGTTCAGAAGGCCCTCATATCTAAGGAAGAGTTGAACAATGGGGGTCAGAGAAGGAATCCTTCTAAACCAACTAGACAGATGACATCAGGAGTGCAACAACATCAAACATTATTCAAACAGACCTATGGGAATCAAGATATGTCCATATGACCTATGTTCTCGACACCGAGATGAAAGACTCCTCAGCATAGGACTCCTTACAGAGCACCACAACAATAGCAACAACAACATCATTTGCAATAGCAACAGTTTAGGCCTGTTCAACAGAACAAACCAGGATCACGGATTGCTAGGCCAACAAATTCTACTTGTAAATGTGTTAAATGTGTTGAACCTGTACAGAATAGATCTAGATAAACAATAATACACACATTTTCTAAGAGAATTTGAGAAAGAATAAGAAGGAGAGAAAGAATGGAATAATTCTCATTAACCGTATTCCACACTCAAAGAATGAATAATTTACAATAAATATAGGATACATGAGTAACTAATGATCCATAGTGGTGGTCTAGAGTGATCTGGACACACACCAACAATTATAGGATTGAACTGCCACCTAGTCTCTCAGGTAGTTACGAGAGTGAACTACCACCTAGTTGAGTTAACCAGTCAACTAGTCTTCAGTTAACTGATTGGACATAGAGTAGTGAGGAGTAGATCAAGGAATCAAGGGTAATGCATCAATATAGTGATGATCCCAAGGCAAGTGTGCATTATCATGGTGATGATCCCAATTTCGCATGGTGACAAAACCAATGGAGCATCTAAACTCAACTCAACTAGTCAAATTGAAGTGTCAACTGAAGAGAATATTCTCCCTAGAGGAATATTCTTCTTAAAATATAGGAGACTGAATAATGACTAATAATGACTAATAAACAAGGAAAAACATTAGGAAAAATAAATCCTAGGTGTGTTGAAGTAACTCCAACACCCCCTATGAACATCACTATGGTGAAAATAAAGAATGGGTCCCAAAAACGAGGCCATGTTAGGTACCCAAATACAAAATATACAC
>CBVK0100745840.1:0-10856 GCA_900067695.1 Picea abies
GCTCTTCCGATCTCACTCGCACGAGCCCTCAGCACTCGGCACTTCGTGACTTCTGTAGTCGAAATCTAATTCTTTCAACCCCCAGGTTCACGATACGTGATACCATGTGGAGGTTCTAATCCAACATTTCCCCCATGGCTTGGATCCAACGGTCTAGATCTCCTTCCCTACTCCTCGTAACTCGAAACTTTGCACAAACCAAGGTTTTAGTCTGGGCCCCAAAAATCATGAACCCTGAGTTTGTGAAATGAACAAACGACATGGGTTGAAACGAGATCAATGGCTCATGTTGACCCTCGCATCCTGGGTAATGGGTTTCACCGGCCTCTAACCACCTTGCAACTCTGCCAATTCCAATGACTCTCACAACTTCGCACTTCCTTCATGAAGGCCTTTCACCGTCCATATGGCTCCACTGGATCCTATGGTCCTCGCGACTTCGCAAACTCTCCACGGAGAATTTTGACCGTCCAATTCACTCCTCAATGGCTTCTGCCCAACGACTAAGTGTTCTCCCTCCTGAACTTAATTTCAATGCGTCGGTTTTGATCTCCGTCTCCCTTTGAAGTGTTCAAAGGTGTTATCCCTCTTGAGCTTTCACTTGCAAACTCAAACCTCCAAAAAGGAATCTTGCTCGCACTCCTTGCGGCAACTTTCAAATAACTTCTAGTTATTTGAGTCTTCGACCCTGTGCACTCTTTGCAATAGTGGTCCTTCAACTTTCACCTTAGTCGATAAGTTCTAAGGCTTCAACCAGCCTGCACACACCTTGCACGGATCTGTGCTTCACCTACACTTTTTCTAGTATGAGAATAACGATATCTCTCCTGAGCTTTCTGAGATAAAACTCAAACCCTCATCAACGCACACCTTGCGTACGTTCATTGCACTCCTTGCTGGAATTCTCAGGAAGAGAAACAATTGAAACGCATTCCTCTCCTCTCTCAAACTTCATACACTCAATATGAAATCATACACACAATGCAGCATTGAAACAAATGCATAACAGAGAAACAAAACAATTGTAAACATACCATTTAACTACTGTAAACAACAAGCATCATAACACCATGAAAATTGAGTCAAAGCTTCATATATTAACTCAAGTGCTCCTGTACATGGGTTCTTTTCTACAGCTCTCTGCTACAGCTCTATAGCTTATCAAATTTGAATGATAATATTGTTCTCTATTACAATGATACAAGGGTGAGGGTGTCTATATCTGTTTTCCCTCCTTCACTTCTAAACTGTCTAATCTATTAAATCAAATCTACCTACTTTCATTAACTGACTTAAATTCCTATTACATTCTACAGATGAGAGTAATTCCTCCAGATCTATTCATATCTCCAAGATATAAATGAAAGTACGCTTCCCCTAGCTTATTACATAATTGCTTCAGTTTCAAATTCAAAACGTTTTAAAAACGTGCTCTTTGTTTTCTTCATGTGCGCATCCAGTTGTTCCTTTGGCTAGGTGTGTGATTTTGGCTTTGTACGATGCTCCTACATCACCTCACTTTCCCTTTTGTACTTTGTCATATGCCTCCTTTATGTGATGTGCCAGGGAGTGATCTGAGGCCTTCACTGGGTAGAACTGTTGAGGTTTGGGTCCCTGCATGCTCAATCCTATGATCAAGTGGATCAACATCGAATCCACAGTAATCTGCCTATCGAGCCATAGGCATTCACCATGATAGCATGACATGAGAAGTTTAACGCAAGCGTTAACCTCCTGATGTCAGCCAAAATGAGGAATCGTCCTCATGTTAATTATCGTGGACTGTGCGATCTCCTTTATCCAAGGATGGGGGACTATGTGAGGCTTCTTCCCAGTGGTATTCATCAGGTATCTATGAGGCGTATGCATGGTGTAGTTCTTTCTATCGTCAATATTGAAATCACTATTCTTCAGATATGGGATATGTCCCAACTGACTTCCCACTGTGCATATTCCCTTCAGAATGTACACGGTGATCAACGTGTACTCGAAGTCCCATGGAAGGCTATTGCGGTTAACTATGTCAGCCAAGGGAAATATATAATATGGTAAGATTGATGGGATCTACTTCACATTAGGTAGATCATCACGATGCTTACTTCGCTTCTCATTTGCGGGGTTAGCAAGGATAGAACATCGTGCAGTTGAAGGGGAAGCCTGCAATCCCCTAGTCGACGATGCCTGAAGACCTTCAGACATAGCTCTATTACCCATAAAATTCTCAAGGATCTCCCCTAAATACTTCTCTAACTCAGTCTATTCACCTGACATTCTCAGTCTTAAACAGACAGGTCGGGGTAGGCGAATGGACATGCAGGGTAAATAAGAAGACAACGATGTCTAGGTTTTGAAATCACAACTGACACATGAAATCATATATTTGTTAGTGTTACACATTGCTTTCATCATCCCTATGATCGTTAATGATGTAAACCTATATGTTTCCTTCATAGGGGTCAGTGGCCTGAATTCCTAAGGAAAGAAGGGAGAAGAACTTTCCCTGAGAGAAGAAGTTTCTTTTTCCTTTGTAAAAAACCCTATTAAGGAGGATTTTCGCAGGCTACAATATACAGAGGGTGTGAAAATGCCTGATTTCCACAGGTTGTACTATAGCTAGGTCGCGGAGTTTCCATAGGTTGCATTACTACTAGGGTGTGGTGGCCTTTGTACGTGGGAAAAATGGGCGTCTTCTTGATTCTTATAGAAGGAGAAGCTTCTATGGTGAGGTGGCATATGAATGGTTTGGATCTTACTCACTTTCATGATTTAGTGGGATCATCCTAACCTACTCACTTTATCCTCTTCAAATTATAAAAGGAGAGGAGCTCTCTGGGAGAAAGTTAGCTTGATGAGAGTTTTAGTTGGATTAAGCTTGGGAAATTTATGTTGGCTTTGATCTTTTCTTTGTCAAGATAGATTATGAGTAGCTATTAGATACACAGTCTCAGAATCCATTAGAGAAATAAGTGTGTGGGAATCAAGGAATTGTTGGAAGGAACCTGACAACATCAAGGCATCTGGTTGTACCTTTCTTCCACATTATATAATACGGTGGCATGTTTCTTTCCCATAAAATCATTATCATTTTATTACATGACTCCTTGATCACATGTTTAGGTTTTCATTGAATCTACTATTATTGCTTTCACTTTGGTTGGTTTGTGTCATTACAGATTTGATTTCACAAGAGCACTGGAGCGAAGCAGGGACAACATAGATATAAGGAAGCGATATATTAAGGTATGTCATCCATTTCTTCTTTGATAGTAAATTCAATGATAACAACTTAGGGAAAGCATCATGTCTTGTCTTGTTTTGTTCTAGATCCAGGTGGATCTAGGGAGATTATTTTATGTCTGCATTTACCGATTTATCCTATACTAGTTAGCAATGTTAATCATGGGTGCCGAAAAGTGGTCCTGACGCAACATCTAATAGGTTAAATAAGTGAGCGTCATAACAGATTCTTCCAATGGGAAGGACTACTTCCATCAATGCGAGTTTGTCCATTACGGTGCATTCTCAACATCTAATGATAGTCTTATCTGCTCATAAATGTTTCTCCTAGACGTTCGGAGCATTGTTCTAACGGTCAGGACACCTCCAATGGTCATATAGCTTCGCCAGGGCGAAGTCCCATTCTGTGCGGTCCTGGTGTTCTGGCGAGGTTCAGAGCCTACAAGCCTCCCTCCTGCGAAGTCTTCTCTGTAACTCCCTGTAGCTTTTCTAACTTGGCTTTTTTCTTATTGAGCTTCCTTTCCTTATTTCCTATGATCTGAGTCTCTCTAACTATTTTTGGACTACTCTTTCCATTTTTGTTCTTATCTTCTCCTAGTGAAGTGATTTCGCAATGTTGGTGTACCCTCAAAGGATCTAAGTTTAATATCCCTTATCTTTCTACTTCCTAGGTGGATATACTTTTTTCTTTCATGGATAGGTCCTGCAAAACTTCCTGCGTTCTTTCAATCTTGCTAGCTAATTCTCTTACTTTCTATTGCTTCGACTCAACTTCTCATTCTTCTATTAGTCGATGTATTTTTCTAGTTATGAAATCCCTTAGTTGTTTCTTTTTCTTTTCTTTAGCTGCTTCCTCCTCTTTCCTTCTGATGTGATCTTTCTCAATCCAAGTCTTACCTAGCAACAGGGGGAAAGGGGCATTGTTCTCAACAAAATTAATGACTTCAAATTCCTCTTCAGTCGATGTTCCATGGGTGATAAAAGGTACATTAGTAACTCTTCCACATAGGGTTATCATCTTTCCTTTGAACAATCCTATCCTTCCTAATGAAGGTATCATAGCATGCCATCCAAAAATTTCACAAGTTTCTTTTGTCATAATATTTACTTGTGTTTCTTCATCCAAGACACAGTCTATGTCGAAGTCTCTTATTCTTGTATCTATGCGTTGTTTTTTTTTCATGGTCTCTGGTAAACTGACATGCTTGTGATCATTCATTGATTCTTTTAACTGTACTAATGTAGTCTGAGCTTTCTCTAATTCTTTCTCCTTATGATTCTCTAACATGCTCTTATTCTCTTGACTCATGTTCATTTGTTCAACTTTAGCAATCATCCTTGGACAATCCTCAACTTCATGACCAACAATTTCACAACAAAGACAAATAGGACATGCACCATGGAATTCCCTAGCAAGATGACTTGTTCTTATCCAGTTATAACATAGTGTCAATCCTCTCTTTCTCTTTTATGTTCTCCATCTTCTCCTGTACTGTGCACTAGGATCACAGTGCTAGACCTGCAATCTGCAAAAAATCTTTCTAGGTTCCTGCATCCATTTATTAGTCCAAAAATCCTTTCTATGCATAGGAATAACATATCTTTCTCTATTTCTATCAAACTTATTCAGATCAACCCTTTCTTCTAACTGTGCCCTAGATTTCAGACTAGGACATAATCTATCAAACATACCTATATTCATGCTTTCAAAGAAAAAAATTTCACTTATCTTACTTTTATCAAATCACAAATCTTTACCTCTTTCCGGATCTTACCTCTTTTCTTTAGATTGGGTTTCTTTTTTAGCATAGAGCTTCATAAGTCAAGTAGAGTATTGTGCTCTACAACAACATATCTATGCATAGAGCTCCTCTTTTCTTCAGTTCCCATCAATCATAGTTTCGTGTCTCGTCAACGAAACTATTTGTTGGCATAGGGGCAAACCAAGGGTTCAACTCTTCAAAAACGTACCAACAAAACCCTAACTATCAGCCCTTTCAACAACACCTGTGAAGCAGGAGAAGTCTCACCCATGGTAGAGGCAGGGGGGGTTACATGACTCAGGTGTCTGTAACCAAGATGGGACACAAATATGTGATTACAGTTAGTTCTCAAAGTACTTAAGAACAACATGCATTAGTTATCAACTTCATTCACATCACAGAACAAACCCTAAGGATAGATCGATGAAGTAACAATGAAGAAATAAACATCACACTTACCATCATAAGTCAGATCTAGCACATTCAACCTAAATAAATCACTAAGCATTCATAGATCTATCTACCATACATAACAATCAATGCGCTAAGCAGATCCAGAGCATAAATATCATAGCACAAAGAAAACCATCAACACATGATATATGTGGTTCACCCCAGCGTGGGGCTACGTCCACCAACTGATTCTTCTTATTTATTAGGATTCAATCTCTTACATTCATCTACTCCCGTGCACTAAGCCATAGAGCCAAGCTTCACACTGGACAGGTGATCTGCGCACTAAGCACCAGATCCACCTTCCCAAAATCAGGTCAAGGCACAGAGCCAACTCCTCTACTAAGCACAGAGCCTTACATACATAGTCTTTTGCACAAATCAACTTAGAAATACTTGCAGTTAGCCTTGCAAGCTATCGACTTCCTTTGCACTTAGATACATACATCCACTTATTTCTACATTACATTCTTACATATTTATACTTTTACATTCCTTAAAAAAAGGCCTAATCATGGGTAAAACCATGGGCCGACATCCCATAAACCGTAATACAAAAACCCTAATGAACCCCTTGTTGGGTCCACAAAAGAAGTGAGATCCTATGATCTCAGCTCCGCCTAGGCGCTCCTTCTTCGACCAGCCCATCGAAGTCCCAAAAGTGGTCAAACCTGACCAACATATCCTCAAAACTTGGTCGAGGGCCAACAAATAGAAACAATATTGAAAATAAATATTCAACATTCATCTCCATAACTAAATAAAGCTATCCACGATTTCATAGAGATTCCAGAGAAAAGTTCTTGATATACTAAAGAAGTATACATAAATTAAGAGAGATGCAAATTCTTCAAAAAGGGGGTTGAATCCTCTGGTAGACTCCCATATATTTAGTCAATACATTTTCCCTTAGGTCTTTAGAGAAACTTAGTTCCTAGGATGCAAATATTCCCAACCCTTTACAAAGTATTCAATTCTTCCTTTTATCCTATCCTGCATACTAGGATTCTACCTATTATGTGTAATTACTTTGCCATAATAGAAAACAAGGATGAGGTCTATCCCACTTCTTCCATAAGCTAGGGGAAGTTTGTTGGCGTATAATTCTCCACTAATTTGTGTTGTCATAGTAATTTTCCAATTGTCCCACCTTGTAGGATATTTAGGAGTTCACCTTTCTAAATATGAAAATCATTTTGAATGTAGTTAAAATATGTTTCTAAGCACATTTGAAAACAATTGAAAACATATTCATGTGATTTTACAATATGTATGTCGAGTCTCAAAAAGAGATCTCCACCAACAAATGTTTTACCGAAAAAAACATTTAAGGTGACTTTCAAGTCATCTACAAGGACATTTTTTCATTCCTATCCTAATCCCAAAAGTTTCCTCGAGCTGTGAATAACTCAACATAAACAATCTTGTATTCTTTGGTACCCGGCTCAACTTGTGTAAGTTCAACACAATTGTTGATGAATGTCCCTGCATTGGTTTATTCTCCTACAAAGTGAAAAAAAACTTGGAAATCTATAGACTATAATGAGTATGTAAAATGGAAATCCTCGACGATATGAATTCACATTTTGTCTTTAAATTATTTAGAGCTCAAATCAATTGTTGCACTTGATGTAGTCAAGGAAATGCTCACCGTCAATCCATATTTTGTTTGGAAACCAATGGTTGGATCCAATACATGCTCTATATTGTAGGGTTTATTATGTGATTTATTTTCCAACAAGAATACAAGACCAATGAATAATATCCTTCAAAAAAAGTGTTTCTTAATGCACAAGAAAAATATATTTGCAAAAGTTGCCAAGTTTCCAGAGATATATTGTTGTACAATAGATCATGAACCATCTCTCATTCCTTATGGAATTGTGCTAACTTTGTAGAATAACAATATTTCAAACACTCGAAGATTTCTATTATGTCTCTTAAATACAAATATGAGTGAATGAAGTTATATTTGATAAAGGTTACCAAATTCCCATACTACTAGAGAGATTAGAGGAAGGGAAATCCTCTATTGAATTAGTAGTGATAATTGGACTCCAGTCAACAACATGGTTTTCATCTTCTTTTTCATATCTATATTTCCATGAAATTCCAAAATTAAAATTTCATTTTCTCATCTGTAATGTTCCCAAACTTAACCGATGGAAATTATGATGTGAAAATACACATAAAATCAAAATTATTTTGCTAACTAAATTCACGTAGCTTACCAACACAAATTTACACAGATTTAACCATTATGATACCAATAACTTAATGCATCTACAACATGTTGAAACAGAAATGAATGTAGCTAACTAACTCATTACAACAACATATAATTCATTATGATTGACAGAGTAAAAGCGCACAATAGTTAACTCATAAATTAACTTGGAAAACACATAAACACTTATCTTTTGGAAACAATTGTGCAACCAGCTTCTTGGGATGGATGTTTTTCCCAACCATAGGATATTTGTTTCATATATCAACAACAAGTCACCCCTAACATGGGTCTAGGAAAACACAAGAGAAGGGTGTCTTTCACTATCCACTCATAGTTAAGATACCCCACAACCCATTGGTATTCTCCTACAACTATCCTTATTTCCACTAGCTCTCTTCCTCTTGACTTTCCCAACCCAAGGAATGTACCCCTTCACTTCTATCAATCCATTGGGTATCCCATTATTTTATCTAGTTCTCTCTGGAATAGGCAACTAGGAATCTCACTAGTCAAAAATTAAGGGAACTCAGTACTAGGAAAACTACCAAGAAAACTACTAGGAAAAAAATAGCAACAAACTTTCTTCTCCAGTGCAACTCTCATAGGATTTCACTCTTTGGCTATGACAACCTAGCCATTTTGCAAGCCTAACAACTTGCTTATTTAGTATTTATCCCAAAAAATGCTCCAGAATACTCTAGAATTCTCCCTCCATTGTTGCTCCATATCCAATGCTCTTTTCCTTATTCTCTTCTTGTTCTTCATGCCAAAACATGCCTATAAAAATTGCTTGTCCTCCCCATACAAATTTCCTCTATTTTCCCAATCTAGTTGAATATTCAATCTTCTCAATGTTGATTTTACTTCAACCCCATGCTCCTAATAACTATGGGATGTGAATTTCTACATCCACCCTCTTACATGAGTTTAGTGATTGATATCTCATACACTCAAACATAAAATAGAAGGTTGTCCCCGAATGATATAAAATTCAGAAATTTGGATTTTGAAATAATACACATAAATAATTCCCCCATTGGACCCCTCTTAGAAACTCCTCTTATGGAAAAATTATCCCCCATCTCTTTCCACATCCCCCAACAGTTGGTATCACATTTTATTATTTAAAAAAATAAAATACAATTTGCAGATTACATCGCTTGGCCATAGCCACATTTCATATCTACATTATGCATCAATTAAACTAGGGATTATAGTGGGGATGTTACATTACTCCTCCCTTACAATTATGCATATTCATTGGTGTAGATCACAATGTCGAATTACATATATAAATTTACATCAAAATACTTAGAAAAAAAAAAATTCAATTTTTATGCTCCAACAATAGCCATAACCATAATTTCTTGTTCCTCTCATCCTGCTAACCCAAGTAATGTGACCCCTTCAATTTTCTCAGTCCATCAGCATGCAACATTATTTTATTAGGGATATCAATGTAGTTGACCAAGAATTATGAGATGTGGTTCTGGAACTCTAGCTACCCAAAAAATGGAGTCTTTTATTTTTAGCTTCTATTTTCTTCAAAATTGGCAAACAATTGTAGGTGTTCCTCCTGCATAGTTTCTCCGTGCTTCCATGTTGCATATTCAAGACCGTATCAGGTCTGTTGGACTTTTACTAGGACTATTTCTTTGGTCCTAATCACTTTGACCTTCTATTCTAGGATGCGTATTGGTTCCACCCGGAAATCCCCCTCGTGTTCCACCTAGATCACAGTCCAATCAATTATGTGGTTAGGGTCATGCACATGTTTCTTTAATAATAACACATGAAACACATTATGCACTCTAATGAATGTAGATAATGCTAACATGTATCCAACTAGCCCTATATTCTCTAAGACTTCAAAATTCCCATAGTATCTTGTTGACAACATTGGAAAACAACCCGGTCTTAGTGAACTTCTCTTCACTTTCACTTTCAAAAATACATGTTTTCCCACTTTAAAATCTATGAAAACTTTGTTCTTGTCTACATAAATTTTCTTCCTATCATAGGTAGATTTTAAATTCTACCTACTCTTAGTTATTGATTCTTCCATTTCCTTCAATAAATCTATCCCAATGATAGCTTTGTCTACTGGGTTATCCCAACTCACTAGTGCATTGCACTTCCTACCATACAATTCTTCAAATGGACTCATTTTTAATGATACTTGATACCCATTATTGTAAGAAAAATTTACCAAGTAGATGTAATCTTCTCACTTTAATGGATGGTCCATCACATACATTCTGAGCATGTCTTCAATGATTTGATTGGTCCTCTCTTATTTCCCATATGACTTTGGGTGATATGTTTTACTGTGATTTAAGTTCTTTGAAATCCTTTGAACAAACCTTTCCAAAAATTAGACGTGAATTTTGGATTCCTATTTGAGACTATTTCCATAGGAACCCCATGTAGCCTAGCAACTTCTTTCATGTAGATATCTGCAATATTTATTACCTTGTATGTAGTTTTTATTAGAATAAAGGGTATGACCTTCATTAGTTTGTCCACCACAACCATGATGGAATGATGGAGCTTCATTTTTCTGGTCATCTTTGTAAAAAAATCAATTGTAACTATTTCTCATTTCCAATCAGGAATGGGTAATGGTTGTAGCATCCCCACATGGTGTCTATGTTCTATCTTTACCTTCCGAAACTCTAGAGACCTGACTATATAATTAGCTACTTCTTTCTTCATTCTTGATCAAAAGTATTGGCTTCTTACAACTGCAATAGATTTATGATATCTTGGGTGTCCAACATATGGTACATTGTGCATTTCCATCAACACTATGTTTTTTTGTTCACTGGAATTTGGCACATATATTTTTCCTCTATACATGAATATTTCATCCTCTTGTAGCTCATAATATTTAAAATTTTGTTGTAAATTGTCTTGCTGTAATGTTTCTTTTATTTTTAAATATTGTTGATTTTAATTTGTAGCTTCTAATTTTTTTTCTTTAAATCTATCTTTTACATGTTGATGGCTGAAATGTGCATTTCATTGTAACATCCCGCTCTAGCACACTTACAAAACTTATTCTTTGAGGACACTTTCTCGCAAGTGATCTGGACTTCTCTGATAGTAATACATTTATGCTTGATTATGGTGCGTTCTGATAGACGACATGATGTTTTACTACTTGGTGTAGA
>CBVK0100745841.1:0-10856 GCA_900067695.1 Picea abies
ATTGTGTCTCCGAGGGCACACTAAGTGAGCCGGACTTAGCTCACGTCTGCAAGTGTGCATAAGGGCGACAACAGCGGCCAAAAGATAAAATCCTAATGAAATAACCTTCCAGATGCTTCGCCCAGGGGATCCTGAGAAAGCAATGAAAAGCTTCTCCACAAGAAAATAAGAACCCCATGAAAAGAATAAATAAAGACACTTAAAGGATTAGTTGAGGATAGGGGGTCTCATCATGAGCCAGCCTATCACGTCCATGGGTATCTAATGGTATGACATTACCATTTCTAGCCATCACACCAGGGTAATGGCTCTCAGTTGCATGGCTGAGGGAAAGGGGGTCTCATCACGATCCAACCTTCTCATTTCTATGAAAGTACTTGTGGGTGACATTGCCGATATCTGGTCATCACGCCAGGGCAACGGCCTCCAACTCACCCTATGTTATATTGAAAGAAAATACAAAGAAAGAAATATAAAAGGCAATTGATAGGCTTGGAAAAAATGCATTATGGATGAAGGTGCGGCACACCCTCCACAAAGGCACCCATAAATGAGATACTATGGACCCTTGCATATCATGAACCCCATGCCCATTGAGTACTTCCCCCATCCATTCCATTTCATTCACATGACTCAGATAGGGTTGTTCCTAGACTTAGGGGTTTTGATCCATTGAAAAGAGTACCATGCCAACCCTCCCACAACCAAACTTGGCAAAACGTCTAGTTTCTTAAGCACATGTTTGTATGATGTAGTCCTGGTATACATGCTTTGATGGCTTGCTGGAAGTCCATCCTAGTGCAACTTTGATGGATAGCAGGCCCCACCTTAATGTGATTGATAATAAATGTAAAAGATAATTAATCTGGTTAATATTAATTATAATGTGACTTAGAGAGGTCAGCCCCGTTGTGCCAATAGACACTTCTGTTGATAGGACAAGTCTAATATAAATAAAGGAAGATTCCCCATTGTTGAACAACATCCTTCACACAAGTTTGGAAATTTCGGCAAGTACATCTTCTTGGGAGAAGTGCGCACCACTCTTGGGCGCTAGTCTTCTAGGGTTTGAGCACCCTCTTGTGTGCTAAGTCTTATTGGTGGTAAAGGTCTTTCTCTTGAAGAATATAGTAAAGGATTTGGCTGGGTTTTCTTCCCTTGTTGAGAAGGGTTTCCCAGGATACTTCTTGTGTTCTTGTGCATGGTGTTTCTTCCTGTGATCTTGGTTGCTGCAACATTATTGTTTATGGTTAAGACAAATGCAAAATTAAAATGAACTACAAGCTTAACCTAGCTTATTGAAAAATCAATAATTACCAAGAAACATTTCACGGAGGACAAGAAGATCGATATCAACATTATGAAGGAAGAAGATGGAATACTTGTCAATATTCATGGAACAAGGCATCACAAAACTAGTCTTCAACAAGCTATTATCAGAGACCAACAACCACTACAAATTGGAGAAGCTACAACAAAAATACATGGAATCAAAGGAAAGAAAATTATGCAACAACTAGACACCAAGGATTAAGGCCAAAAAGAATTGACTTTGGATGGATAGATCATCAACAATGGAATAATGAACGCAGGAACATAAGAGAATCATATTACTTGGTTTCATCACATGTGAAGCATTTAATTGCAAAGCTTTGAGGACAAAGTTTTTTTAAGGAGGGTACTATGTTATGACCCAATGGGGGCATATATATGGCTAAATGTATATGATATGACCCCAAGGGGGGGCATATATGGGCCTAAATGTACATGTAATGTGTAAATACATATGTAATAAGGTCAGCCTAATGGTAATGGGGCCTCATGTGCAAGTGTGAATAGGTATATATAGAGGTCATGTATTCATTATTGTGACATGTGAATTGTGAAGTATGAAAACTATTTGGTTATTTGGAGGGGGTTCCCCTATGGGACATATATATGGCTAAATGTATATGATATGACCCCGGGGGGGGGCATATATGGGCCTAAATGTACATGTAATGTGTACAAACATATGTAATAAGGTCGGTCGAATGGTAGGGAGGCCGAATGTGCAAGTGTGAATAGGTATATATATAGGTCATGTATTCATTATTGTGAGATGTGAATTGTGAAGTATGACAGGTATTTAGTTTTTTGGAGGGGGTTCCCCTATTATTTAAGGAGTTATTGTGTAACTAATCTATATTGGAGTTGTGCTCCACGCTCACATTCTGTACACGATGTGTACTTCTGTTATTTTATGATATTTTGAGCATTTGGTTCATTACAGTTTGAGGATTTTTTGTTTTGTCACTGCCAAGGAAGGCATATTTCTAGCCAAGAGAGGCACACAAGTGAGGGAGAGGAGGAGAAATAGTGCACGTGTGAGAGAAAACCCAGTTACACGTATGAGGATAGGTCGCACATGTGAGTAGGTACAATATGGACAAACCTGCACGTGTGAGGTGACAGGCAGTAGGTGTGCACGTGACAACAGGTCTGCACATGTGGAGGTGATTGACAACTCGCACGTGCAAGATTTTTGGCAGGTACAACAATCTGTACTGCTAACGTCAGCAAGGGTACAAGTGTCAGTTGTTGTAGCAGATTGCAGGCAGAGGATTTCTAGGTATTTTGTTGAGTTTGTATTTGTTGATTTTGTGGTTATTGAGAGGACAAGGTTGTCCTCGATTTCTTGGTGAAATTGTATTGGTTGGGAGGGTTGGTTTTGTCCTCAAATTGGCTTGTGTGGGGGTACTATACCCACAAAGAGGATTAAAATATTCTAATTAATTGTTGAGTTTAGAAGGGGTGCCTAAACTCACTCATAAGACTTGTACATAAGGGAGAGATGTCATTGTGACATTTGATCATTATGCATGATGGAGTTAGCATAAGTGAGAGTGCACTTGTGCTAGGAGCTTGGAAATTTTAGCAAGGGAAATTCTGCAATTGTGAGGCAAATTGGCCTAGGCTTTGAGGAGGATTTTTTGTTTCTGTCACTGTCAAGGAAGGCATCTTTCCAACCAAGAGAAGCACACGTGTGAGGGAGAGGAGGAGAAATAGCGCACGTGTGAGAGAAAACCCAGCCGCACGTGTGAGGATAGGTCGCACGTGTGAGCAGGTACAATACGAACATGCTATACTATACAGCCAGACCCGCACGTGTGACGTGACAGGCAATAGGTCCACACGTGACAGCAGGTCCGCACATGTGAAGGTGATTGACAGCTTGCATGTGCGAGATTTTTGGCAGGTACAACATTCCGTACTGCTAATGTCAGTAGTCGTACGGCTAACATCGGCAAGGGTACAGGTGTCGGCAACTGTAGCAGATTGCTAGTAGGGGATTTCTGGGTATTTTTCTAAGTTTGTATTTGTCGATTTTCGGGTTATTGAGAGGACAAGGTTGTCCTCAGTTTCTTGGTGAAATTGTATTGGTTGAGAGGGTTGGTTTTCCCCTCAGATTTTCTAAATTTGATAAGGTTTACAGAACAGAAATTTGTGTCTTAGTTGTGTTGATGATTCATCTCTAATATTTTTTGTTTTTGTTGCATGTAATTTCAGTCAATAATTTTCCGTGTAAAATTGTTCAGTGATAACAACTAGGGTGTTACTGTTTGATCTGAAACATGGGTGACACTAATACCAAATTTGATTTGGTTCGAGTCCACTTAATTAAGGTCATATTTACAATTGATCTATTGAACTTGATTGCATCAAAGGTGAAAAGATGTGCTTATGAAGACTTAAATCCAAATTGAATATTAACTTGGTGGATGTGTTAGTCTCATAATCCAATACTTAATGCATTTAATGAACATAATTGCAGAAATAAAACATGCATAAGAAAACATGAGACAAGAGATCACCGAGTTGTTAACGGAATTCACCAGAACCTTCTAGCTACGTCTCTAGATCCGCTTGGAATATGAATCGCTCGATTATTCTTCCTTTGAAAGGGTCGAAATCTTCTCACAAAATGTCACACATGCTCCTTAGAGGGTTGAAACCCGGAGCAGCCTTCTCTCACACAAAAGAGAATTTAAGGCACTCACATAAGTGACATTTCTTCAGACACCAAAAGGACTACATTTGAGCTCTCTCTCCACCAAGGGATGATCCATAAAGGATTCATGCCTAGAGATTTACATAGGGGGTTTATATAGTTTTCCTCAACTCCATAATTCAAGGAGCCAAAATCCACAAATTTAGGATCTAATAACCTGTAATGTTCCTAACTTGACTAGTCTGGGAAACACTGATAATCTGATGTATCTATCATAGATAATTCATTGTTACATCATATAAATGACTATATAAATGATAAATGAGACAAAAGACTGCAAATCTTATATTATGAAATCTCTGTGAGTACAATGCCGCATGCGACTGAATAAAAATGAATCACTCGGCTAGATCAAATGACAAAAGGATCTTAGCCGAAATACAATAAGAAAACTAAATGATAATACCCGATAATAGATGAGCACTGCGGGATAAATGGATGAGCTGGAACTATGGCAGCTCGCACGGTAACTGCTGAAAGTCTGGAAAGTTTGCCCCGGTGGCTAAACCTCTCGAAATGGCCTGGAAATTGTCCCAAATGATGCGCCTTGCTCTAGCTCTCAGTCATGGTGACTGACCCGCCCCTCTGCTGGTGTGTCTGGACCCCAGATGGATCCCCCTTGGGGGAATGCGCCCCTCTCTAATTGGAAAATTGCTCCCTAGTGATTCCACTGTCGGAATCGGATGAAATGTGTCTCAAAATGATCACCTTGGCCTACTGTGAAATGGGTCGGAAGGGTTTCCCTGGATCTGATCTGATGATCGCTCAGGAACCCTGAATGTGTCCGCCCAAAGAGCCACACTCCCAAGTCTGGAAAATGTGCCCCAAAAGATTCCTCCATCGGAATCTGACGAGGAACTAGGCAAAAGATGTGCCTTGCCTTCCTCTCATCTGGGTCAGAGGGGAATCTTTGAACTCTCCCTGAATGGGACAAGTCGATCCACTGAACCTCCTCAGAAGTTGCGCCCTCACCCTGAATAAGTGTGCCCTTGTTGCTGCAACTTGAAACTGTTGTTGAAGATCAATGGAAGATCCGAGTGATCTTCCCAGTGACTAGGGTGTGTCTCTCAACACCGAAATCAGCCAACTAGTGTCTTCCTCCTGGAATCCACTGAACTATCTCTCCTGAGATGCGCCTCTCTCCTCAATGACAAGTCAAAATCTACATAATGATTAATTAGGTCGCTGACCCTTCTCTTATAGCTTCCCAAAACCCTAATTCATTGTTGAAACCCTAATTTGTTGTTGACTTCTAATTTTAGCTCGTATGTTCTATTTTTAGCTCAACTTGGCTTTAAAGCGCTTTTAACCACTTTTAGCTCAATGTCACTTTCTGAACATACACCTTTGACTGGAGTGACCTCTAGTAACCCTGTTTACCCCTTTCTAGCCCTGGCTATAGTCTAACAGGGCGGTTTAGACCATTAAGCCTCCTCTCTGGAGCTCCTATTTGAAAAGGGGCATTACAGTCCTCCCTTCCCGAAATTGCTTGTCCTCAAGCAATACCAATCCAAGGTGTTGCAACACCTGCTTGCTCTCCCAAGTAGCGTCCTCTACTGGAAGCCCTCTCCATCTGATCAAACACTCTATGATGACCCTGCTCCTTAGTTTTCGCTCCCAGAACTCCAGTACCTCCTCCGGAACCAACTCCAACTATCCCTCCTCATCTAATGGGGGAAGCTCCTCTGATGTGCTAATGAATTGTCCCACTGCATTTTTGAGGCAAGATACATGGAACACGTTATGAATCTTGCTCCCCTTTGGAATCTCTAGCTCATAAGCAACCTCGCCTACTCAGCGCATGATCCTGTAAGGGCCATAAAATCTAGGCTTGAGCTTCTCGGCCCCACTCTTCTTCAAAGATGACTGTCTGTAAGGTTGGAGTCTCAAGAAAACCAGATCCCCAACCACAAAGTTGTGCTCTATCCTTTGCCTGTCCGCACTCATCTTCTGTCGATTATGTGTCGTCTGTAGGTTCTCTTTCAACAACTTGAGAATCTCCTGACTCTCTATGATCCAATCCCTGGCCTCGAGAGCTCTGCTCTCCCCAAAAACCAAGTCTACCAAAGTGGGAGCATCATATCCGTACAATGCTCGGAAGGGTGTCATACCAATGGACATGTGGAAAGTGGTGTTGTAGCAATGTTCTTCTAAATGTAGCCACTTGACCCATGTTCTCTGTTGTCCACCTACATAGTTCCTCAAATATCCTTCAACCCACTTGTTGACGATCTCAGTCTGCCCATCTGTCTAAGGGTGATAGCTGGTGTTGGGTGTCAGCTTTGTCCCCACCAATCTAAACAACTCTCTCCAGAATGTCCCAATGAACCGACTGTCCCTGTCACTGATGATCTTCCTTGGCAACCCATGAAGTCTGAAGACTTCCCTGAAGAATAGCTCGGCTACCTGAACTGCGTTGTACTCTGTCGGTACGGCATAAAAGTGAGCAAACTTGGTCAACATGTCTACCACTACATAGATACAGTCCTTACCCTGGACCTTGGGTAGGCCTGTGATGAAGTCCATTGATATACTTTCCCATTTCTGCTCTGGAATGGGGAGTGGCTAAAGTAGCCCTGCTGGAAGAGTATGCTCTGACTTGTTCTGCTGGCAAGTCACACACTCACTGATGTGTCTCATAACGTCCTATTTGAGGCCCTTCCATGAGAACCTCTCCTTGATCTGTCTGTAGGTTTTGAAAAAACCCTGATGGCTTGCTAGTGGTGAATCATGAACTGCTGTGAGGATCTTCTTCTTGACCGCCGAATTTGGCACCAAGTAGACTCTGTCCTTATAGAATATGACATCGTCAATGACCCTATACCTGTCATCCTATATCTGCCCATCCATAACCTCACAAGCGAACTTGTTCTTGGAATATTCCACTAACAAGTGGGATTTCCAATCTGTTAAAATCTCCATCAAAGAACATGACGCAGGTCTCCTCGATAGTGCATTGGCCACAATGTTCTTCTTCCCCTTGACATACTCTATGTCGAAGTCGAATGCTTGTACCTTCGTCACCCATTTCTACTAGCGCTCACTGAGGTCTTTCTACTCAAGGAAATACTTCAAGCTGTTGTGGTCTATCTTGACCACGAATTTGCTACCCACCAAATATTGTCTGAATTTGGTCAAGGCATGCATGATTGCCAGCGTTTCCTTGTCATAAATGGAGTACAACCTCTCAAATTGACTGAGCTTCCTGCTCTCAAATACAATGGGGTGTCCTCCCTACATCAAAACTGCCCTGATACCCTTGTCGGATGCACAACACTCTAGCACAAATGGCAAGGTGAAGTCTGGTAATGCTAACACTAGACAAGTGCCCATGACTTCCTTCATGTGATCAAAGGCTTTTTGTGACTCCTCGGTCCCGATGAAAGCCCCATGCTTGGTAAGATCCGTCAGTGGTGCTCCAAGCTGAGAAAAACCCTGGACAAACCGCCTGTAATAGCTACACAGCCCGAAGAAACTCCTAAACTCTGTCACGTTCATGGGCGTTGGCCAATCCAGAATGGCCCTGATCTTCTCCTAGTGTACCTGTACCCCCTGTGCACTGATGATGTGGCCCAAGTAACGTAGCTTTGTCATACCGAACTCACACTTGGACTCTTTGGCATATAATGATTGCGCCTCCATGATGCTCAATACCTCATCCAGGTGCCTCGTATGTTCCTACCATGTCTTGCTGTAGACCAAGATGTCGTCAAAGAAAACCAAGACCGATTTCCTCAATTGATCCCTGAACATGTGGTTCATGCAAGACTGGAATGTAGTTGGTGCATTGGTTAGCCCAAATGGCATAACCAGGAACTCGAAATGTCCAAAGTGACATCGAAATGTCGTCTTCTCTATGTACTGCTCTTGGATGTTGATCTGATGATACCCAGGGCGTAGATCAATCTTTGAGAAGAAAAATGCCCCATGCAGTGCATCCATCAACTCGTCAATGCGCGGGATAGGATATCAGTTTTTTATGGTTTTCTTGTTCAAGGCCCGGTAATCAATGCACATCTTCATGGTACCATCCTTCTTCAAAACTAAGACAACTGAAGAGACGAATGGGTTGTTGCTCAGTCTGATGTGTCCCATCGCTAGCAATTCCTTAATTGCTTTCTCTATCTCATCCTTGAACCTCCTAGGATGACGACAGGGGGGTGTGATCATAGGTTTGGCCCCCTCCTCCAACTCAATGGTGTGTTCAAACCCCCTGTCAGGTGGTCTCCCTGGTGGAATCGACCCAAAAGCCTGTTGATGTCATCCCAACAAATTCCTGATCTCTGTATGATACTGTTGTCAACCCTCTGAATCCTTTTGCGTAGTGATCAAGCACTCTACGGCATATGCCACCTCTCCATGTCAGAATATCCTCTCCATCCTCTTGGCCGAAACTATCCTGGGTGCTCCTGTTGACATGCCTCTCAGAACAACCTTCTTCCCGTCACGATCTCTGAACCCCCTCTCCAAGGTTTGATAATTGGTGGTGATTTTTCCCAAGGTGATCATCCACTGGACTCCCAACACCATACCTGTGTCAGATAGGTCAACCACATAAAATGTGTCTCTCACTGTGTAGTTGCCTAACTTTATCTCCAAGTCTGGAACTCTGTTTAGACACTCCACTGTATGGCCATCTGCTACTGCAACATCAAACCCCTCAAACTCCTCTGTTTGAAGTGCATGTCTCGATACCAATGAAGCATCAATGAAGTTGCGGGTGGCCCCACCATCTATCAGGGCGATTTCTCGTTGCCCCTGAATAGTCCCTCTAATCCGGAGGGTATCATACCTGGGAACACCAGAAAGGGTTGTTATGACTCCTCCCTTTGCTGGTTTCCGTCTGTTAGCCTGCTCAGGAGGCTGTGGAACTACCGGTGGGTGGGCCCCTGCTGGTGTCGTTGGTTTACGGGGAGGTTGCTCCTCTGCCTGTGTTAACTCCTCCTCTGAGCTAGTGGATCCACTGTCCTGCTCCTCCTCCTCACTGTCCACACTGTCTGTTGCCACCTCAATATAATGAATCTCTCCCTTTCCCAGGCATCTGTGCCCTGGGACCCAAGGGTCTCTGCAGTTGAAGCAAAGCTTCTTCCTCATAAGCTCTCGCCTCGTCTCATCATCCATCTTCTCCTTGCCCTTCCACTCTCTCTGGAATGACTTTCTGTCTCCATCCTTCTGTGGTACGAAGGGTTTGGAAAAGGGTTTAGTCTATGGCACTGAGTCTGTCAAATATTGAGTGCGTAGGATGGCATCCTGTATGGTGTGAGGAATGTATGCCTTCACCCAACCTCTCAAAGGCTCTGTGAGTCCCTCTGTGAATAGCATGATCAGCATGGGCTTTAATATATCTGTCACTGCCACTGCTACCCGCTGAAACTCCGTGATGAATGCCTCTGTTGTGCCAGTTTGTCTCAACTGGGCTAGATCCTTGAAGTGGATCTCGGGATCCCTCCTATCAAACCTGTCCATGAGTCTCTCTATGAACTCCCTATAGGAGGTGATGTGACTGTGACCCAATGTCACCAGTCCATGATGCTACCACTCGTGTGCCTCACCCTCCAAGTTTAGGGTAGCAAAATTGATGGCCTCTGTCTCGGTCATCTGGTTGAGCTTGTAGTATGTGTCTGGCTTTTCTACCCAATCTCTAGCAATGCATTTGGACGATCCGTCAAAAGAAGGTATGGTAAGTTTACCAACTTTCCAGATGAAATCAATATTATGCCCCTGCTGTTGTTGTTGTCCTCCTCTGTGTGGCTCTCTGGGGCGGTCCCTGAGTCTGAGTCCACAATACTCGACCAGGGTCATGTCCTGATGGAAGTCACGACTCAATGTTGCATACTCCCTCCTATACTCTACAATGTCCTCCGCCTGAGTTGGTGACCTATGTGTTATCGGCTGTTGTGCTACTACTGGAGGTGCCCTCTAGAAACTAGGGAACAATGGCCTGGGAATCCTACTCGAAGAGGTGTATGTGCGAGTAGGAGACTGGAGTCTACTGCCTGCCCCTGAGTTTCCCTGTGTTGCATGTGGGGCTTGTGTGCCCGGGTTGCCCACTATGGCCAATCTATCGACCATCTGCACCAAGGTCTGAGTCATGGCCTGCTGACTGACTATCAAATTGTCGCGTACCTGCATGAAGGCTGCTTTTGGGTCCATGGGGACCTTACCACTGCCCTCTGGTCTCTTATATCTGTCTCCTAACATCCTCTCTGCCTCATGCTCAGCCTCTTGCTCTGCCCTTCTCTCTGCTTCCCTCTGTGCCTCTTCCTCTTCTTTTGAGCTGGGAGGAAAAGGGGGGAAATCAGATCTAGGTCTATCCTCCTTGCTATTGAAATAACGTAACTGCAAAGAGCATTCTTATTATTATTGGATTAAATCCCCATTGCGGATTAATCATGTCATTATTATTATTATTGTTATTGGATTAATCCCCATTGTGGATTAATCATGTCGGTAATTGTATAACGACCAAATCCCCTTTTGCGGATTGGTCATCGGACAATTATAAAGGGCAGAATAAGAAGTCGACCCCAGCAATTATTATGGAAGACCCAGAATTAATTAAAGGTGGGTTTACCCACCCAAAGTGAGAGGTTGGCCCTGCCAGTTGTGACCTTTCACACGTGCCAGTCTTGTATAAATAAGAGGCTAGCGCCTCACTTCAAACACACAACTCACTTGCTCATTTCTCTTATGAGGCAAGCTGCAATTACCAGAGAGAGGAGAAGAAGAGTGGCGCATCTCTTGGGGAGGACTTTCTGTATTGGTTTGAGTTATCTCTTGAACATTGTATAAGCTATTTATGATA
>CBVK0100745842.1:0-10856 GCA_900067695.1 Picea abies
GATCTCACGATTTAATTTTAAAATATTCAAATATATTTTTATTAATTTTATCTTAATTTTAATAAGAGTAAAAATATTTTATTCATATTTTAAATTTTCAAATAAAATAATTTACAATTTATCAAGACATTAATGAATATATATTTTGTAAAATGTAGTGTACTTATTTTTTATTTTTTATGTTTTTTAATTCGTTTACTTTTTATACAATATCATATAATTAAGATTGTGTAATTTTTCATCAACCTATTATTGTGGATAAATTTGGATCAAATTATCATTCTTCTTGTCATGATACTAGTTAAAGAATTCAATATTATTACTTAAAAAAAATTGAACTAAATTTCTCATAAAACTAAGTTAGATATACTTAGAAATAATGGAGATCTTATTAGTTAAGTAGGTTTTGATCTAGTGTTTATTTAGGATTTAGATCATATTTCTAGTAGTTTGTTCTAATTTCTGAAACCGAATGTAATCATATATATTCATGTACTCTTGATTGTCTTAATCAACGAATTGAGTGGCGTTGCCTTTGGCTGCCTCCAGGTGTTGCATCACCTGTGAGCAGTTGGTTTCATTCATTCTTATTTTTCTTTCCATTTTCTAAATCGGTATTAGAGCCTGGAAGAAGGGGCGTGTGACCTGTCATGCGTGGCAATGCATGAGACGTCAAGAAGATTGTTTGGGCGAGTTTATTCTTCGTTGGCGATTTTTTGTTTGAGCAGTTTGGCCTATCAACGGGAGCATGGAGAGTTCATGTGCATGGAGCAGCGATCTGGCACAACGGAAGCGTGGAGTGGCAGGATTGCTTGCCTGCATGGAGTGGACGGAGTGCTCGCCTGCGTGGAGTGACAAAGAGAATTGGATCGTTGTTGTGCGCCTGCGTGGAGGATATTTGGATCGTTGTCGACTTTGTTTTCCTGTGAAGGTTGGTGAAGCGTTCGACTTCATTTTTTTTTCTGTGGAGAGATTGAACTCGACGTGAAGACTGGTGAAGCTCTGTAACTGAGACTTGGTGTCTGTAATTCATTGCTTGTTGAAAGGTTCGATCCATTTGTGAAATCGTTTGATCCATGTGTTTAATCTGTTGCTTGTTGAAGGCTCTTCTCACCCGCCCTCTATTGCATAAGATTCGATGACCTGAGACGATCAGAGCGACTGAGCGTGAAGTGTTATAGCCTGGTATTTTAAGCATCTTGCTAGAGGAGTGGCCAGAACTAAAGACAGTGGAGAATCTTGCATAGAAGGATTGATGCCAGTAGAGAAGCTCGTGGATTGATTGTGTTTGTAGATCCTGGAGGTGGAAGGAGTTTGTAGATTGGTGCATACTAGATCTATCGGCATTTCAAGATTGTTGTTGTTTAGGTAGTTGTTTGAGAGAAGACCAGGCATGTGATTGTTGCATTGACTTCCTAGAAGGAGAAGGAGTTTTCAAGGATGGTGAATCTACTTGCAAAAACTTATCTCAGTGAAACTAATAAGTTAGATGACTCGAATTTCGTCAATTGGAAATTCAAGGTGCAGACCTTGATGGAAGGTTATGGTGTGTGGATGGTCACAAAAGGAGATGAAGTGCGACCCGATGCGGCTGTAGGTGCGACAACGGAAACAATCCAAGATTTGGATAAACAGGAGAACAAAGCCAAGGTATTATTAAGAATGTCTATGAAAGATAGTATAATTCCTCACATTAGAGATGCTAAGACTTCTAATGAAACCTGGAAAGAAATTAAAGATATGTATGAGACTAATAATACAAATCGTATTCTTTTCGTGAAGAGTCAATTGCTAAGTATTAAAATGGATGTAAATGAGTATGTTAGTACTTTTCTTGGGTGAATTAAAGACATGAAAGACAAGTTGGGAGATATAGGAGAAAGGGTGTCAAACATTGATCTTGTCACAATTACCTTAAATGGAATGCTAGAGGACTATCAGATGTTTATAACAGGCCTTACAATGAGAGATATAGGTCCTACCTTTGAGGATTCGACAAGTATATTGTTGCAAGAAGAAGAGAGGAGCACAAATTTGAAGCCTCAGAATTCAGACTTAGCACTATGGACAAAGAAGAGATTCCCTAGAGGGAAACTAGGAGGAGGTAGCGGAGGAAGTTCATTTCAGAGGAAGTCATTTCCAAAGCCAAATCAAGCTATGTCATCTAATAGAAATGAGCCTAAGTGTTTCTATTGTGGTAGGACTGGGCATCTTTCCAGAGAATGTTATAAGAAGAAAAGTGATGAGGATAGGCATAAATATAGAAAACATTCAGGACACTTTGCAAAAGAAAACCCGATTTTTTATTCAAAGGATATTAGACTGTTTGTGTCTAATGTTGCATTGTCTATTGAAACTGATGATGTTGATGCATGGTTTGTGGACTCTGGAGCCTCAATTCACATGACATGCAATAAGAAGTGGTTTACAAATTTCAAAGAAACACATAATGGTGCCCATATTTATCTTGGAGATGATCGTTCTTATCAGATCAAGGGATATGGATATATTATAGTAACATTTCTGAATGGTATTGTCATACATATTCGCAATGTTGTGTATGTACCAGGGATAAAGAAAAATTTGATCTCTGTATCCACAATTACAGATCATAATTTGAAGTTTGAATTCTTCAAGACTTATTGCATAGTGAATTACTTGCTGGATCATTACAGAATTGTTGCTACATGGGTAAGAGATGGAGATCTGTACAAAATTGATGTTACCAACAAGAATCATCAAGCATTGACTTCTGCAACTATGCCTACATAAACTCTTTGGCACCATAGGTATGGTCATATTAATTATCATGATTTGTTGTTATTACAAAAAAAAAGTATCGTTGAAGGACTCCCTATGTTGAAGAATGATTATGTTGCTTGTGAAGGTTGTGCATTAGGAAAGATGCACAGAGATGAATTCACCTCTCATTTTGATAGTAGAAGGAGAGATGTATTAGAACTTGTGCATATTGATGTTTGTGGACCAATGCAAACAAGGTCCTTAGGAAATGCTTATTGTTTTTTGTTATTTATCGATGATTGCACAAGATACACATGGGTTTATTTCCTTAAGAGAAAGAGTGATGTTTTTTAATACTTTAAGGAATTTAGAAACATGGTGGAGAAGAAAACAGGAAAGACCATAAAAATCCTCCATTCAGATCAAGGGGGAGAGTATAGATTGGGGAACTTCATCAAGTATTGCAAAGATCATGGAATAGTATAGCAATTTACAACACCTCACACTCCACAACAAAACGAAATTGCAGAAAGGGAAAACAAAACTCTGGTGGAGTGTGCACGAAGTATGATGAAAGGTAAGAGTCTCTCAAATGCTTTTTGGGATGAGGCGATTAGTACTGTTGTTTATTTAAAGAATAGAATTCCAACAAGGTATCTTGATCATAAATGTCCTTTCGAAGCCTTGTATGATTCTAAACCTGCAGTTCATAATTTGAGGGTATTTGGGTGTAAGTCTTTTGCACATATTCCAAAGGAGAATAGGAAGAAGCTTGATGCTAAAGCCATCAAATGTATTTTCATAGGGTACTGTTCAGAATTTAAAGCATATAAACTGTTTGATCCATCTACTCACAAAGTGTTTGCGAGTAGAGATGTAATTTTCCATGAGCAGGTAGAAGGAAATAATGAAGACAACAATCATGAAGGATGGCATGTACTTCTTGAAGATGAAGAGGTCAAAAAAGAGAAGCATCATCATCAACAACAACAACATCAACAACAGGAAGAAGGATCCAGTGATATGGATACATCCAGCACTCAGAGCTCACCAAGAGGTGAAGAAGGATCTTCACAAAGTGGGGAAGAAGACAATCAATTGAGAAGATCCTCACGACATGTTAGTTTATCTGAAAGGTATAAATATTATGCCCTAATGAGTAGTATTTCAAATGTCATAGAACCCATGAGTTTTAATGAATCTAATGAACATGAAGAGTGGAGAAAAGCTATGGAGGAAGAATATGACTCTAAAATGAAAAACAAAACTTGGGAATTGACTAAATTTTCTAAAGATAAAAAGCCTATTGGATGTAAATGGATATACAAACCTAAATTTAAAGTAGATGGTAGTATAGACAAATACAAAGCTAGATTGGTGGAAAAAGGGTACTCACGGATAGAGGGTATTGACTATGCAAAAACATTTGCACCAGTAGCTAAATTAAATACCATAAGATTGTTAATTGCATTAGCTACAAAGTGCCATTGGAAGCTTCACCAATTAGATGTAAAATCTTCTTTTCTAGATGGTGAGTTAAAGGAGGAGGTTTACCTTACTCAGCCAGAGGGGTTTGTGAAAAATGGCCAGTAACATTTAGTGTGTAAATTAAAGAAAGCATTGTATAGGCTAAAACATGCACCTAGGTCATCCTATGAGAAGATAGATTCCTTCTTTCTTAAGCAGGGTTTTATGAGGAGCAAAAGTGATCCAAATATGTATACCAAGTTTGATGAAAAGGGGCATGTTGTACTAATTTCCTTATAAGTTGATGATTTAATTATTACATGAAATTCAGGAAAAATGATTAGTGGAATTAAGAAGCAGATGTCACAGGTATTTGAAATGAAAGATCTTGGTGAGTTGCATTACTGCCTAGGTCTTGAAGTTTGGAGAAATGTTGGTCAAACCTTTGTGTCTCAAGGTAAATATGTCAAAGAGGTACTTAAGAAGTTTAAGATGGATCACTGTAAAGTTTCTTTTGTTCCAATGCAACAGAACATAAACCTCTCTCTTGATGATGGTTCAAAGGAGGTAGATGGTACAATGTATAGACATATGATGGGAAGCTTGAACTATCTCACTATAACTAGACCTGACATAGCATATTTTGTTAGTGTGTTAAGTCAACTTATGGCAAAACCTCTAGAAAGCCATTGGAATACAACGAAAGGGGTACTTAGGTATCTCAAGGCACAATTGATTATGGTATTAAATATATTGATTCATTTGATGTTGAGCTTACAGGTTACTCAGATTCAGATTGGGTTGGCTATCTGGATGATCAGAGATCTACTACAGGTTATGCCTTTTGCATTGGATCCAGGATTGTTTCATGGAGCAGTAAGAAGCAACCTACTGTATCTTTATCATCTACTGAGGCAAAATATAAAGCTTTGTGTGCAACAACTTGTGAAGTTGTTTGGTTGAGAAGACTTCTTCAATATGTTGGAGAAGAACAAAGGAAATATATGATAATCAAATGTGATAACCAGAGCTTAATCAAGTTGGTGAATAATCCAATTTATCATTCAAGGACAAAGCATGTTGATGCTCAATTTCATTTTGTTCGAGAAAATATGTAGTCTAATGATGTTGTTTTAATGTATTGTAATACTAGTGACAATGATGCTGATATTTTTACAAAGCCTCTTGGGAAGATTAAATTTGAAGTGTTTACGGAGATGTTAGGTGTGAAAGTCAACCTTTTCTCCATTAAGGGGGAGACTTAGAAATAATGGAGATCTTATTAGTTACGTAGGTTTTGATTAAGTGTTTATTTAGGATTTAGATCCTATTGTTTTAATCAACAAATTGAGTGGCATTGCCTTTGGTTGCCTCTAGGTGCTACTACCTCACATGTGAGGAGTTGGTTTCATTCATTCTTATTTGTCTTTCCATTTTCTAAGTCATATTCATACAAAATATTAAACTCATCATAAAATTAGATATTAAATTATAAATATCTTCCCATCTTATATATTCAACAAAACATAATGTATCACATATTAAAAAAAATAAAAATAAAAAATAACAATTAAACTAAACTTCTCATAAAACTAAGTTACACATTCATGCAAAGTATTAAACTCATCATAGAATTAGATATTGAATTATAAATATCTTCCCATCTTATATATTCAACAAAACATAATGTATACATTTATGTACATGCCACAAATTAAGATTTAAACCATGATATATTTTTTAATTAAAAATTTAATTAATATATAAGATTATATATAATATGATATCTTAAGTATATATGTAAAGTTTGATGGCTTTAAGCTAGTTAAATATATTTATTTTCAATGTATATAATTGAATTTATAATATTTATGAAAAATGGATTAATAATTAAGTTTTATGATAGAAATTATATATATATAATTAATGACGTCTTAAATATATATTCAAGGTTTGATGGCTTTAAGCTAATTAAATCTATTTATTTTTATTTTCAATGTATGTAATTGAATTTATAGTATTATTGAAAAATGGATTAGACATTTAAGTTTTATTGTAGAAATAATAAACACATTTTAAATTATATATATATATATATATATATGTGTGTGTGTGTGTGTGTAATTTTGAGCATTAAGATTTATTAAAACAATGTATTTAGTATATTTAAAAGGATTGGAAATAGAAAAAAAACAAATTTATTAACAAAAATGTATTTAATATATATTTAAAAATATATATTCATATGAATTGGAAATGAAAAATATTTTCTTTAGTTTTTGCAATCCAATATATATGATTCATTATGCCAAACCTAAAACTAAAGTAACCACATTAATTGCCATATAAAATGACCTTTTTAAAAATTGTAAGTGCATCAATGAACTACCACTGAACAAAACATACTAATATTATAAAAAACCACAATCTCACTCAAAATAATTAAAATTACAAATAACATGCATGCAATTTTAAAAAATTGTACCTTATAGACATATATACCTAATGGTTAAGAACATGTGTTTCCTCTTAAGAGGTTATAGGTTCAAATCCAGAGGGGCTAGGGTATGTATACCTTCCTAGTCTCAGGGGTCTCATACGCAGTGCATAGTGAACTATGATTTTGACCATAAAACCCGTCTTTGTTGCACACAAACCTTGAAATTGAATCCATATTCCTTTTATATGCCAAAGATACCCTATGTAAAACTTGTATCATGTTTTTGGACCTTTCATGGTGAGGAGAACTAAAATAAATAGTTAGAGCATATATCACAAAAAATTATTCTTGAATCATGCATCACTCCATGACATCCATCCTTATTATACACAAATATAAAAAAATTGGGTAGATATTTGTTTAATAGTACAAAGATGTTTTATAGAAGATCTTTAAACCAATTTTTATTAAGATCTAAATATTGAAGCATGTATTGAATCGTCACTTAAAATTCCAACTTCACACTATAAAAAAAATCAAACTAATTAAACAATTAAGAATGAACAATACTTAATATATATTAGAGATTATTTACAACTTATATGATTCTCGTTATATTTTTTTATAAATATATTAAAAATTAATAATAAAACATTTCTAATTTGCACAATCTTCATTATAATTATAATATTATTTTTCAATTTAATTATAATTTATTATTATTATTATTAACTTTAAAATAATAATAATGAAAATAGTTTATATAATTTTCAATATAAAATTATATCATTCTCACTATTTTTTCAAAAAATATTGTATTGTACAACTTTAAATTTCCAATACTTACTTTAATTATGAGAACATCTTTTTTTAAGAAAACTAAATTCTCAACACTTACTTTAATTATGAAATCATTTTCTTGTCATAATCTTAAATTCTCAATACTTACTCTAACCTTAAATTCCCAATACTTATTTAATTATGAAAACATTTTTTTTCAATAAAACTAAATTCCCAACACTTGCTTTATTTATGGGATCATTTTCTTGTGATGGTTATGCTAAGTAAAACTAAATTCCTAACACCTTTAATTATGAGACCATTTTCTAAGAAATTAATATACTATGTAAAGTTAAATTCTCCACACTTAACTTAATTTAATGATGATTTACATAATTCTATTCTAAATGAAAAGTTATATTATTCTTCATTTTTTTTTTTAAATGTAGATGATTTTGACTATAAAATTATATAATCATATTCTAATTAAATCATTGTAAAACAAAATTCCAATTTCTTTTTTTTTATTGTAAAGCAAAATTCCAATTTCAATTTTCTTTTATTTGTGATAGTAAAATAATATTCTACTATGTAAAATTAATAAAAATCATTTACAATTTAAACTAGAGAGATTTTATATAATTATATTCTAATTAAATCATTTTAAACTAAATCCCAATTTCAATTTTCTTTTATTTGTGATAGTAAAATAATATTTTACTATGCAAAATTAATAAAAACTATTTATAATTTTTTTCCAATAGAAAAATTATCTCATTTATATTAAGAGAATATAATTTTTTTGCAACTTTATCTTTATTAAGATTTCTACACGAGCTCCACAAAATACATTTCTCTCCAGTTCCTCTTCACATAAATATGGAGCTACTTTTCATACTCCAGAAAAGTAACTTTAAAAAAAAACCAGAATAATAAAAGCATATAGCCCAAAACAACTTGGCCCCAAAACTGCGAGTATAATGGCTGTTGGAACCCTCAACTATCATCATACTATTATATAATTAAAGTTAAAAACTGATCAAAACAAACATAGCAAAAAAAAATCAGACAATAAACTACCATGTGTCTCACTAGCAATGGCTAGTGAAAAAACAAAAAATAGCTATTTACTAGTATATGCTGATAGTATTCTTTTCCCCCTCTAAGTTATTATGCCAGGTGTAATATATGATGCCTCCTTCCGACTTGCTTGATGCTTGCTTGGATAAGTAGTCATCTTCCATGTTAAATTCTCTATGAATATGATCAAATCTAATGTAATCAAAGTCCTTCACCATCTTCTTTATTCTCGATTTCCAGCCTTCGATTGAACAAACTTTGAGACTACCTTTGTTATCCAGCCATGCAATCACCACTTTGGAATCGCCCACTAAGTGTATTCTTTTGATGGAAAAGTGTAAAGCCAATCTTATCGCTGCCTAAGCCCCAAATAATTTGGCTTTTGTATTAGTGCCTTATCTAGCATTAAAGGTCCATCTAATACAAGTATGATCTGGAAGTTTTAGAACACCTCCTACTCCACAATAAGCACCACTTTGATGCACTGCCCCATCGAAATATGCAATGGTAGTGTTATCCTGTAAATGAAATAACAAACTTTTTGGAAGTTTGTCTCTTTTAAATCCTCCATTCACACTAGCTTGAATTAAAGTTTTGTAATAAACCTTTTGGATTTTAAGCATACTTCCTTCAAAGATAGCTGGGTTCCTCTCTAGCCAGATATTCCGGCACAAATGGGCAGCCAATACTGTAGGTACAGATTTATTTTCGAACCATTCCTGTATGCAAAAATCCAAACTCCTGCCACTCCAAATATGATTGTAACCCCCCCGTAAGAATCTTTTCCCACACATCTTTTGTAAAAGCCCAATGGATAAAAATATGATCAATAGATTCCAATTCCGATTTGCAAAGATAGCACATGCCCGGTCCTTCTCTTCCTATGGACTGAATAACATCCCAAGTTAAAATTTTCCCTTTAACAACCAACCATAAAAATAGTTTGATTTGGAATTGTATATTCCACTACCAAATGGATCGACCCCATCCACTTACAGTTCTCAAATTCCTTGTTGATAATAAAGCCCTATAGAAATTTTTGACACTTGGGACCCTCGATCTATCCCCCCTCCATCCATAAGAGTGAATCCTCTCTGTCCTGTAGAAAGGTCCCAACATCTATTAAGTCCAATCTGAATCTGTCCCATTCCGTTGTTGAAGTACCAGTTAACCCAATTTCATAACTCTTCACCCACGAAAAAGAAAAATAAGATCCGTCATCCGTGCTCTGGGCCTGTGCTAAGAAATAAATATGTCTTTCATGAAGATCTGAAATTAAACTATCGGACAGAAAAGATTTCTACCCTAAATCCAGAATCTTATCTCTCCCTAATTCTATAAGTTGGCCCTTTCCAGGATTCCACGACAACCACTGTAGGATAAGATGGATAGATTTTAAAAGGCCTCCCCAAATGCATGAGGATGATCATGCCTAGAAGATAAAATATATGAGCCAGTTTATAACTGTCAGATGAGATAAATACTTGTCTTTTATGACTCTGTGCCAGATGCTAGGGCTAGTTAAAACTCTCCAAAGGGAATTTGCATCCATCCTCTGTTTAAAATCCAGAATATTACTCAGACCCCATCCCCCATTGCGCTTTGGTACTAATATATGTTTCCACTTGCAGAGATGAATGTGATTGGTTTCCTGATTCCCATTCCAGAGAAAATTCATCATAATCTTTCTTAGAGTATTCAAAATAGAATTTGGAATAATTGCTAAAGATAACTAATAGACTGGCTGACTCTCTAAAACAACTTCTAATAGAATAAGTCTACCCCCCAATGATAGCCAGCGATAACACCAATTATCTATCTTTTTTTCCATCTTCTGAATTAGCCAAAGACAATCCTCTAAACGGTGAATACCAGTCTTGATGAACACCCCAAGATACTTGAAACCAATTACCAATTCTGAGAAAATATAAGGATAAAGATATTTTCGATAGAGCTGACTGCACAGAAATACCAAAATGGCCGATTCGAACTCATAAACCTTCTAGCCTTTTCAGAATGAACCAAAGTTTCTTGTATACAAACTAAATCTGGACGAGTTTTATCCAAAACTCTTTTGACGGAGGCCAATTTCTAGGTGCCTCCAATCCCCCGAAGATTTAGGGAAAGACAAATCATTAAATAGCCCTAGCAAGGGATTTAACTGCTCTAAGTGCCCCCCCTTCATAAGTAGAAGTAGTTTGTGTGTCTGTAGTTGGAATAGAAACAATTTTCTTCCTTGCGCTTCTAGTTTTTATAGGCGAAATTTCAGATCCAAGGCCACACGACCAGGCATAATTATTTCCCTCTCGGCCAGTTTGTGGAAAGGAAGAGATATCCCCCCCCCCCC
>CBVK0100745843.1:0-10856 GCA_900067695.1 Picea abies
GCTCTTCCGATCTCACTTGATCGCAACTGAAGAAAACGAGGCGATGTTGAAGGTTTAGTGAAGATGTCAGCAACTTTCCTTTTAGTAGACAAATACTCCAACCTGAGAAGACCATCCTGGATAAGTCATCTAATGAAGCGCATGTGGATCTCGATGTGCTTTGTCCTTTGATGTTCCACTCAGCTGAGAGAAATGTGTATGGAACTATGATTATCGCACCAAACCGTGGTCTAGGATGATCTTGATGAATGCCAAAATCTATTAGTAGTTGTTGAAGCCAAAGAACCTCCCGACTAGAAATATTTGCAGCACGATACTCAACTTCCGTAGAGGATAGCAAAGTTGCAAAATGATTTTTGCAAGATCATGTAAAAGGAGCGAAGCCAAGAGAATAGACACATCCAAATGTGGACTTTCGATCATCTATCGAACCAACCCAGTTAGAGTTAGTGAATACCACAAGATGAGAAGCGCCAGAAGAGTACTGAATGCTAAAATTGATAGTACCCTGAGTGTACCTCATAATTCTCTTTGTTGCATTCCAGTGAATCTCATGAGGATATTGAGAGAATCGAGAGACAAGTCCTACTACAAAAGAGAGTTCAGGACGTGTATGAGTCAAATACAACAAACTACCAACTGGTTGTCGAAACAACGAAGGATTGACATGTGGCGAGGAGAAACTGGAAGAAAGGGAAACTCCTCACTGAAATGGAGTAGGGGCAGTTTTACAATCAACCTTGCCAAATCATTGAAGTAAATCAAGCGCATACTTCTGCTGAAAAATGGAGATTCCTTCGGAAGACTGAAGAACCTCCAGACCGAGGAAATAATGCAAAAGTTCTAGATCTATCATATCAATCTGTCCCATCAACTCTTTCTGAATCCTCTGAATCTACATGAAGAACTCCCTGTGAGAATTAAATCATCTACATACAAAACCAGAATCAAGATATCAATGCTCCGCCTCTGAGTGTAAACTGTAGGATCAGAATGAAAAAGATAAAACCCTAAATAAATCAGGAAGATATCCATATTCTTGTACCAAGCTCGAAGATCTTGCTTGACACCATACAAAGAACGTCAGAGGCTAGGAAATATAGAAGAATCGTGGACAAAACTAGAAGGTTGCTCCATGTGTATTTCCCCATTTAAATCACCATATAGAAAGGCACTCTTCACATCCATTTGGTATACTGACCAGCTTTTGGACGTAGCAAGAGAAAGCACAAGGCATGTAGAATTCATCTTGGCAACATGAGAAAATGTCTCAGAGTAATCAATCCGTTCAACCTGTTAAAATCCCTTAGCCACAAGACGCGCCTTATGCCTGTCAACAAAGCAATATGCTTCATACTTGGTCCTATAGACCCGTCTTCAACGAAGTAGCTTCCGTCCCCTAGGAAGAGGAATGAGATCCCATGTGTCAATCTCCATCAATGAAAATATTCCTCTGTCATGGAATCATCCCATTCAGGTATCCCAGTAGCATCAAAAAATTGTTGTGGATCATTTGAGATAGTATGATTCAAAAGAGAGATAAATGTTGTTTGTGACCGAACTGTGGAAGAATAGGTAAAATCGGTTGGCTCATAGCCATACTTGTGATGCCTCTTTGTCTCACGAAAGATCATCCTGATATGTGGTTCTTGATCAAGTTGTTCATGTTCTTGAGCAAGATGTTCTTGTTCAGGCTGCTCATGCTCTGTTGGTGTGGGTGGAATATTTTCTTCTAGATAATTTTCATCTTTAAAATGGTCATCGTCGTCATCTTCTACAAAACAAAAACTGTGAAGATGTTCAACACCATTGTGAAAATGACAATCTGAGGATGGAGAAGTATTTGATGTGGTGTTGAAGCCTTCACCAAAATAGATGGCTCTTCGAAAGAAAATTTCTTTAGAAAAATAGGATCAAACAACCTATATGCCTTCATATCCTCACAGTAACCAATGAATATCAATGGTTCTCTCTTCTTCACCATAGCATTGCGCTTTTCCACGGGAATCAAGGCCCATGCTAGACTTCAAAATACTCTAAAAATAGAAAGATCGAGATTAACATGGCTCCAATGTTTCTCTGGAGTCTTATGTAGAACTTCCCTATGAGGCACCCTATTCTGAATATAATTTTCACAATTTACTGCCTCATCCCAGAGAGAAGGTGCCATGTTCTTGGACCGAATCATACATTTTTCCATTTCCTTCAGGGTCTAGTTCTTTCTTTTAACAATGCCATTTTTTTGAGGGGTGTAGGGAACAGAGAGATGATGTTGAATGCCATGTTCTCTACAAGTATATGTGAATGTCTCATTGACGTATTCCCCCCCATTATCTGTGCGTAGTTTCTTGATAAAAATAGATGATTGCTTCTCAAGAAAGGCCTTGAAGTCCTTAAAAGTAGAAAATAACTCACTCTTTTACATAAGAAAGTATATGCAAGAGAGATATAAGAAGTCATCAATGAAAATGAGTGCATACTTAGCCCCTAAAAATGAGCAAGTTGGAAATGACATGAGATCACTATGTACCAACTCAAGAGGTGTTGTAGTACACAAGGATTTTCCTTTAGGAAAATGATCTTGACGTTGTTTTCCAAGGACACAACCTAGACAAGCTCCATAAGTACAAGAAAATTTAGGAAGACCAAGCAGTAATTTTTGTGTACTCAACTGCAACATCTGTAGTTGATATGTAGAAATATTTCATTCCAAATCGCACTCAAAGCATCGACATGTGCAATGAAAAAGGAACCAGAGGAAGACTCAAAAGAAGAAAACTTGTACAGTCAAGAGCTATGATCAACTTTTACAGATGCAACAACAATGTTTGTAGATGCAACAACAATGTCTGCATTTTGTAGTTCTCGAATGATTACATCATTAGGAGAAAGCACTATTGTTTTCCCAATACTAGAATCACAAATCTGATAGATAGAGAGAATATTTGCATAGGTGTCAAGAACAAGAAGACCATCATTAATGCACCCTTTATCTAATTGCACTATGCTAGATCGACAAACATGCATCTATGTAGAGTCTCCAACTGCAATCTGTGAAATGCTACATTCAGATGTATAAGTAAACAACTCATGAGAATGAGTCATGTGATGTGAAGCACCAGAGTCAAGTATCCAACTATTTGAAGATGCATACACGACTTGAGATGATAAAGCATGTCCTTTACTAGCATAAGAAGGTTTGGGAACTGAAATCTTATGTTTCCTCATGGCTTCATTGAAAGCTTCAAGTTTCAACCAGCATTTGGATTCAACATGCCCGAGTCCGCAACATAAGTTGTAGATGTCCCTTGGCTTCTTCTTCCTTTTCTTGGAGGAAAAATCACTAGAATTGGATGGAGGAAAAGATTTTTTTATTTTTATGCTGAGGCTTGGAGGTAGACTCACCAGCTTGAGCATAATATTTCTTCTTCTTAGTTTTGGATGTATAATCCATAAAAGCCTTATTGTTAGAGCCAAAAAGAGAATCTAATTGAGTAATATAATTAGATTTTTCTCTAGTAAGACGCTCACAAAAAAGCTCAAAGGAAGGCACTTTAAACTCACTTCCAAGTGCATCCATAGTAGAATAAAATGAAGAAGAAAATATGTGATAAGGATCTTTTAGCTTGGATAAAATCAAGAATATGCATTCTTCATCTAATTTAGTTTTTCCACACCCTTTTAACTTTGTCACCAGTAACCTAAATTCCGTAAGACACTCTTCAATCAATGCATTCTCACTGGGTACCATTGATGACAACTCCGCTTCCAATTGCAGGGATCGAAATTAATTTACTTTTCCAAATAAGGAATGCAACTTGTCCAAACTTTATTTTGGAGTTTTGCAATCACCGATGTGGAACAACAAGGTATCTTACACATGTAAACCAATGAGTCCCATGGATTCATCAATTTTATTTCGATAATCGAACCTCTCGACTTCCTTGGTGAACACAGGATGAGCCTCGACTAAAATTTTCCAAAGCCCTTTTTATTGCAACAATTGGTGCATCTTAAGTTTCCATGTGTGATAGTTATGTGAACTTGGGAGATCACCAAACATTAACTCCACCATTTACAATAAATATACAAATAAAACACAACTATGTGTTTGCGTAACTTTGAAAAATTATAATGAATGAAATCTCAAGCTCAAAACAAAGATCTCAAAATTTACAGCAACGTTTAGCATGTTTTTAATTTCTTCAAATAGTGATACCATAGGCACATGTACCCCTATCTCTTCAGCTGACAAATTAAGGAAGAACCGAGCGCTAGATCTAAAGTGTAAGGCTTGAGCCAATGATTTTTAAATACTCCAATGCCAAGAAAATTGAAAAAAGAGTCGGATGAGAATAATCCCTCGATGTTTGGACTCCTTCATTTTGTGGTTTCCTCCCAATTTCGTGAGGCCACTGAGCATAGAGGACCATTGGAACTACAACATCATCAATGTTGTGAAAGTGTTGGTGGCTAGGTTGCAAAAAAAAGAAGAGATGGGGCGCTTGATATGGCTAAAAACAGCATCATCCCCATTCCTCCTTGCCCCTCGACGAATTCTTCTAAGGGCTTATGCAACCCAAATTCTACCACTTGCCGCACCTCGGATTTCCTCCCGGACTTCTGGATAATGCTCGCCAACAAACAAAGTGTTGGATCGAACAACCTTCAGATCGACTCTGTTAAATATATTGTACCCTCAACAGTCTGACTATACACTGCCAGCTGTACTGGACAGTTGTACTTTCTATTTTTGTCTTGCTTGAGCATATATAGCTCAACCATCTTACATTGTAACTAATCTTCTGAGTTCTGTACTTCTTCATACATTTCAATATACTGTTCTATTCTTTCTCTCTGCATTTCTCTTTGCTCCACAATTTATCATGGTATCAGAGCTACAGCAGTAAGCCTCTTCACACAGTCGGGAGAGCAACACGATCCTCACAGCGCAGAGCTTACACGCATCTTGAGAGCACGCGACACAGCTTTTTCACAAGGCTTGGAGAGCTATTCGTAAAATTCCTTAAAGATCGTCGTATAAAGTTTGCAGAGGTTGCAAAGCATACTTCGCTCGAAAGAACGAGGAAGCAGAGAACGCAGAAGAAGAAATCTGCACAATTTTTTAAAAGAACCGTCAAAGATTGATGCAGAAGAGTTGCAGAATGGAAGTTCGCTTAAAGAACTTGAAGATTTCTCTCAAATTCGTTAAAGATTCATGCAGAAGGCAGAATCGTTTAAAGATTTCAAGAAATCGCTCAAATCTGTCTAAGATTGTAGCAGAAAACAAAGAACTTGTGTATTTCTTTCAAATCCTTGAAAGATTCACGAATCTTTCTTCCACAGGTGTAAAGAATGCATCTCAGGTGAAAAGAACAGCCACTGAAGCCGTGAAATTCATCCTGCGAACGGTTCCAATGCAGGAAACCATTCCAGAAGGGAGCAGGAGAGCGCAGAAAAGGCGAAAGCATTTTAGCCGTCAGATCTTGCACAAAGGACCGACAGCCGTTGGATCAGCGAGAAGGTGCACGAGGTTTAATCCTCTGCAGTGCACAGGAGTGATTTCGACTTGTGAAGTCGCGAAATCCCGACGTCATCTTGACCGTCCGATCAATAGACACGTGGCGAGATCCTCTTCCATTGCAAAATCGAGAATCGAAAGTTGGACGAGCGAAAGAATCTTCTCTCCAAAAACTCCAATACGGAAAAATCGCGATACGCGATATAGCGATACGATCTCAGTGGTCCGTTTGTCTGGACACGTGGTGAACATCGTAGCGCCTGTCGGAAAATCGGCATTCGGGGTTTCAAGTTGTCAAAGAAATTTGACATCGCAACTGGCGAAATCACGATACGCGAAATCCCGATCAGATCTCAATCGTCCATCCTTCAAGGACGCGTGGCGCAAATCCGGCGACTCGAAAAAAGTCCCGAAGAGGAAAGCGCCATCGGCATATCGAGATTCGGGAAATTGCAAAACCTGAGAACAAGTGATCAGGTTTCTTTCCAGTGAAATCCTCGACGCAAATCTAGCCGTCCATCTGTTCAGGACGCGTGGCAGAGATCGAGGCTTTCGGGAAAAGTCCCGATAAGCGAGTTCATCGGCTTTTCGGGATTCGGCAAATTGCGGATCTTGGAGACGAGAAGTCTGGACCATTTCAAATCACGAAATCGCGAGAAGGGATCATGACCGTCCATCAGTTGAGGACGCGTGTCGTAGATCGAAGCAATTGGGAACAGTCCCGACAAGACAACACCATCGGAAAATCGACGATCGTGGGATCGACGAGTCAGAAAACCTCGACATTAGGAATCACAAAATCCCGATTCGTGATATCCCGATATGATCTGGATCGTCCGATCACTGCACGATATGGACCATTGAAAAGTTGAAGGGCGATTTTTCGCATTTCGACGATTTGTAAGCCAAAGAAACGGGAAAATCCCGTAGCGCTTTAAAAGAAAGGCACGTGGTCACATTACAAGGAGACCAAAGGGCCAATTCAAGCCCGATAAGCTCCCCTCAGCCATCGAAACATTGAAATTTCACCGATCGGAGGTAAATACAAATTCTTCCCTCTCTTTTACCTGCAAATTTTTAATGACGTCGTCTAGCAATCTCGGCCCAACTCAGGGTCCGATTCTTCTTGGTAAGAATTACAAATTTTTGTCACTTCGCATGAGGTCGTTCTTGCAAGCACAAGAATGCTGGGATCCAATGGATCTTGGCTATGTAGAACCAGATCCAGCCGCCCTCACTGCCATGACCAATGCCCAGAGAATTGCTCAGGCAACTCTGAGGACCAAAGAAAACAAAGCGAAATTCTGGATACAGAATTCTGTAGATGATTCGATTTTCTCGAAGATCACAGGTGATAGTACTTCCAAACAGGCCTGGGACATCCTCAAAACGTCCTACCAAGAAAATGACAGGGTAAAAACAGTTAAACTACAGTCCTTGTGGACACAATTCGAGACTCTGAGGATGACAGAGTCTGAAACTGTAGATCAGTTCATGACCAGAGTCATGGGCATCGTGAACTAGATCAGACTCATTGGTGAAACCATCACTGATCAACGAATTGTTGAGAAAATTCTCAGAAGTTTACCCAGGAAATTTGAAATGGTTGTAACATCCATTCTTGAATCCAAGGATCTGTCAAGATTCTCAACAGATGAACTAATTGGTTCTCTGGTGACACATGAGACAAGACTACATCTCACAGATGAGTCAATCTCCAATGCCTTCCAAACTTAGTTCTCATTCAGAAGAGGGAAAGGCAGAGGAAGAAGTAGAGGAAGAGGGAACAATCAAGGTAACCCTCATACCAGTGGAGGGAATAGACAACAATATCCAAATCAAAATTTCCAAGGTCAAAGAAATCAACAACAATATCAACAACAAAATTTCCAGCCTCAAAGAGGCAGAGGGAGAAGGTCTAATGACAAAACTAGCATACAATGCTATTACTGCAAAAAGTATAGGCACTATGAATCTGAATGCAGGAAGAAGCAGGCAGATCAGCTCTCAGGCAGAGCACATGTGTCAAATCATATAGGAGACACCTCAAGAGGTATGTTTCTCTCATGCCACCAGACTGAAGAACAACCTAAAGATATCTGGTTGCTAGACAGTGGATGCAGCAATCACATGATAGGTAACAAAGAATTACTTTCATGCCTTGATTCGTCAATTGCATCTGATATTACACTTGGAAATGATCATTTAGTTAAAGTTCAAGGAAAAGGAACTGTTTCTATTCTTACTAAACAGAATGTAAAGAAAGACATATGTAATGTCTATCATGTTCCAAACTTAAAACATAATTTGTTAAGTGTAGGACAGCTCATTGAAAAAGGATATAAGGTACTTTTTGAGGGAGCATCTTGTAAAATCTATGATAGAAAACCCAGTAGAAAATTAATTTCTGAAATCCTTATGACTCCAAATAGGATGTTTCCCCTTACCCTCAGAACTGCAAATCTGAATCAACCTTATGCACAGAGTGCATCAATCATGAATGAATCAATGGTTTGGCATACAATATTTGGACATCTACCATTTCAGAGTCTAAATCTTCTTTAGAAAAACTCCATGGTCAAAGGTCTACCTATCTTTAAAGAGCAAATTCCCCCATGTGAGTCTTGCATACTTGGAAAACACAAGAGAACTAGTTTTCCACAGTCTTCCAATCAAGCCAAACAACATCTTGAACTAGTTCACACTGACCTATGTGGACCAATGCAAACAAATTCAATAGGTGGTAGTTTTTACTTTCTAACGTTTATTGATGATTTCAGCAGGAAAATATGGATCTATTTTCTCAGACACAAGTCTGAAACATTTACAAAATTCAAAGAATTCAAAGCCGAAGCTGAAAAATAGAGTGGCAAATTTCTCAAAGTACTCAGATCATATGGAGGAGGAGAATACAACTCCAGAGAATTTGTAATTTTTTGCAAATCTCAAGGCATCATCATGCAAGCAACAACAAGGTATACTCCTCAGCAGAATGAGTGGCTGAAAGAAAAAATCAGACCATCATGAATATGGCAAGAAAACTTCTTAAAGAAAAACACTTGTCAAATACCTTTTGGGCTGAAGCAGTAGCATGCTCAGTTTATCTTTTGAACAGATCACCAACCTCCAGTCTACAGATGAAAGTTCCCCAAGAAGCATGGAGTGGGACAAAGCTCAATGTAGCTCATCTAAGGACTTTGGATGCATAGCATATGCACACATACCTTCCGAATTAAGGAAGAATCTTGATGACAGAAGTGAAAAATGCATTTTCACTGGCTACAGTGAAACCTCTAAAGCTTACAGGCTTTACAATCCCATCACTAAGAAATTAATTCTCAGCAGAGATGTACAATTTTTGGAAAACCAATTCTGGGATGATTCAGAAAACCAGCAAGTGGACAGTCAAAATCCTTTGCTGCCAAGTTATGAAAATACAGAAAATTCAGAACATCCAGTACCTCAACCCATTCCTCCAAGAATGCAAGTCCAAGGACAAACAGATAACTCACAGGATAACTCAACTTCTAGCAGAGAATCATTCTCTGAACCATAGAATCAGAGAACTCGAAGTTTGAGAGAAATCCATCAACAATTGGATGACTTTGAGCAACATAATCTTTTTTCTTTAATGTCATGTCAACCCACATCCTTTAAGGAAACAGCCAAGGAGCCACATTGGGTTCAAGCAATGAACCAAGAAATTGACTCCATTGAGAAGAACAAGACATGGGATCTTGTTGATTTTCGAAGACACAAAAAGAGTATTGGTGTCAAGTGGGTGTACAAAACCAAACTAAATGAAAAAGAGCAGATTGAAAAGCACAAGGCAAGACTTGTTGCCCAAGGATTCTCACAACAACCAGGTATTGATTATGGTGAAACTTTTGCTCCAGTAGCAAGATTAGACACTGTAAGAATTTTATTGGCCATAGCAGCACAACACAAATGGAAAGTTTACCAAATGGATGTAAAGTCAACATTTCTAAATGGATTTTTAGAAGAAGAAGTTTATGTCAATCAACCACCTGGATTTGAAGTCCAAGAGCACCCAACCAAAGTGTATCGGTTGAAGAAAGCCTTGTATGGCTTAAAGAAATCTCCAAGAGCTTGGTACAACAGAATTGACACTTATCTGATCAAAAGTTGCTTCAACAGAAGTCAAAATGAACCCACACTTTATACCAAAACAGATCAGCACGGTAAAATACTAATTGTATGTTTATATGTTGATGACATGATTTACACAGGAAATTTAGAACTAACAGATTTCAAACATGCCATGCAATCTGAGTTTGAGATGACAGATCTTGGCATAATGAAATATTTTTTAGGCATTGACGTTCATCAATTAGCCAAAGGCATTTTTGTCTGTCAGCAAAAGTATGCAGCAGACATCATCAAACGGTTTCGCATGGAAGGATGCAATCCAGTAGAAACTCCCATTCCTTTAGGCACAAAATCAAGCAAGAATGATGAAGGTCCCATAGTGGATTCTACTTTATACAAAAGTTTAGTAGGCAGCTTGTTGTATCTTACAGCAACTAGGCCTGACATCATGTATGCAGCGAGCCTTGTTTCCAGATTCATGGAATCACCAAAAGATTCTCATTGGAGAATGGCAAAACGAATAATGAGATATGTTGCAGGCACTCTCAATTTCGGTTTATGGTACACTAAATCTGATAGTAATCAACTCTCTGGTTACACAGATAGTGACTTTTGAGGGAGCCTAGATGACAGGAAAAGCACATCAGGATATGTTTTTCAACTGGGCACGAACCTGATTTCATGGGCATCGAAGAAGCATCCAATTGTATCCATATCTTCTGCAGAGGCAGAGTATGTAGCTGCTACCTCAGCTTCTTGTCAAGCAGTATGGCTCATAAGATTATTGAAAGACATGTCACAAACAGAGAAGGATCCAACTTCTATCTTCTGTGACAATACATCAGCAATTGCATTATCCAAGAACCATGTGTTTCACAAGAAAAGTAAACACATTGACCCTCGGTTTCATTTCATACGCGAGCTAGTCAATAATGGGGATATTGCACTCCAATTTTGTGGATCTAGAGATCAGCTTGCTGATATCTTCACCAAGCCACTAGGAAAGTTAGTTTTTGATTTTCAGAGACAACACTTAGGCATAGTCAGTGCTGATGATTGTAACTGTTGAGTCTGAGAGGGAGTGTTAAATATATTGTACCCTCAATAGTCTGACTGTACACTGCCAGTTGTACTGGACAGTTGTACTTTCTATTTTTGTCTTGCTTGAGCATATATAGCTCAACCATCTTACATTGTAACTAATATTCTGAGTTCTGTACTTCTT
>CBVK0100745844.1:0-10856 GCA_900067695.1 Picea abies
CTTCTTTATTACTAGGCTCCAAATTTTATAACCCTTTATACCATGTTTATGACCAAAGAAGATACATTTTTTAGCTTTATTATGTAACTTACTCATAATTTCCCTTGGAATATGCACATAAGTATCACACAAAAAACCCTAAGATTTTTAAGAGAGGGTTTTACCAATCCATGGCTTATGCATATTTTTATCTACTGACACTGGTGTGGGTGATCAATTTACCAAGTAACATGTAGTATACATTGCCTCTACCGAGAATTCCTATGATAACCCTGTACCATTGACCATACTTCTTTCCTTTTCCATAAATGTCCTATTCATTCTTTATGCAACTCCATCATGTTGATGGGTATATGGATTATTCTTTTTCCTTGATATTCTACACTTCTTACAGAATTTTTGAACTCATTTATGTAGAACTCTCCACCATTAATTGTACTCAACACCTTTATTTTGTTTTTTGTTCGATTCTCTACAAGATCCTTAAACTCTTTAAAATTACCAAAAAGCTCAAATTTCTTTTGGAGGAAATAGATCCATGTGTTCCTCAAGAAATCATCTAAGAACAAAACCTAATACATAGCGATGTAATAGGCACATATCCAAACACATCAATGTGTATCAACTCCAAGATTCCTTTTTCTCTTGCAACACCAGGTGAGAATCTTATTATGATTTTTTTTACCATACATATGATGTTTACCCTATTATTATTATCTTCAATCATACCTTTACGGTTTAATTCCCAAAGGCCCTTCTCTCTAGTGTGTGCTAGTATTTGATGTTGTAGAATTGTCTTCTCTCTAGGGACAATAGAGGTCATGTCTTCTTGATTACTACCCTCAAAAAACAATAGAAATTTTATACTTGTCATTAATAGTTCTTCTAATAACTTGTATAGAGTTACAATATAAAATTCCCTCATCAACACCATTTCTCCTCGAACCATCTTGTAGATTTCATTTTCAAATATAGTATGCATGCCTACATTAATCATCTTACTTAGGGATATGAGGTTTTTGGATGGATCTGCAATGTACGAAACCCCAAGGAGAGTTATAATCCTTCCATATTTTAGCAACAACTTGACCCTTCCACGTCTTATGATTTTGGTTGTCGATTCATCTCCTAAAAAAATATTACCTCCATTGTACTTTTCGTATTCACAAAACCACTCGCATGGAATGAAGCACATGATTTGATCAACCATACATCATGATCTAAATGTGTACTTGTAGATTCCAAGTAAACATCACCTCCTTCCGTGGATATTTTCATTTTTGTGGAAGGGGCAACATCAGATCCCTTACTTTTATCAACATTATTAGATCTACAATATTTCTTACAATGCCCAACTTTACCATATTTCCAACATTTCCATATAGATTGTCCTAGAGATTTAGATCTACCACTAGATTTAGATATGGCCCGTGAAGACATATTTTTTCTATCTTAGGGATGACCTTTTATAGATAAAACATTTTTGGCCGCACCCTCCATGGATTTTCTCCTCATTTACTCTGATAGCAAGGAATGAAACTACATCCTCAAACTTTAATGTGGATTGAGTAATAATACCAATTGATACAACTAGATTATCCCAAGAGTCTGGCATAAAACATAACAAGTTAATACACTTATCTTCTTTCTACATCTTAATATCAACAAAGACAAGTTGACTTACCAAAATATCAAAGAAATTTATATGCTCCATCATGGAGTTGTGATCATCCATCCTGAGATGATATAACTTCTTTTCATGAAAAGAGTTATTTACCAATGATTTTTACTAATACAAATTGCCCAACTTATCCCACAACTTCGTTGTGTTGTATTCTCCAGATACATTCAACAACACCAAATTTAAGAGGTAGATTTGAATCACACTTCTCGCATTTACTTCTCGCATTTGTTTCTAGCTTCTTCTAGTCTTGTTTTGACATACACATAGGTTTTATACCCAGATCCACAACAACCCTTTGTTTTCTATCTACAAGAAGATATCCCATCTTTATCTTCCATAACTTGAAGCTCTGGCCATTAAAATTCTCTATTTATATTCATGAACCACTCACCATTTTTGAAAATGGTGTAGAACTTGCATAGATAATCTAGCATGCAACCAAAAAAAACAAAAATTACAAAGTTTTGAGAGAAAAAGACGAAGAGAAAATGAAAAGAATGGTATTCCACAATGAATGAATGGAGAAATTACATGTGATATACTCTATATGAAAAACTAATGCACCATAGTAGTGAGTTTAGATATGATGTGGGCATGCACTAACATTAACCTCAGTGAACTGCCACCTAGTTCTAGGTAACTGACCATGTGATCAACAATTAACTAGTTGAAACAAGTGGAGTGGAGATAACCTCATGCATGCACATGTGATGCACTCTCCTAGCCTCATGCATGTGAAGTGTTCCCTCCTAGTGATGATTCCAAGGTGAGCATCCAACACTTGGTGATAATTCTAAGGTTTCCATGCAAGCCTTGAATCCACTAGTCTAACTTATGTACAACTAAGTAATTAATGAAGAAGAGGTGGCACCCTTGTTTAGGGGAGAATATTCTCATATAGGGGAGAATATATTGGACCATGGGAGACCAAGTGGTGCCCTCAACATAGACTACAGAACCTAGTAAAATAAATACTAGGTGGTGTGCATTATCTCCAATACCATCTTTCTTTACACAAGATTCACTACGCAAATCTCTCACTCAAGCACAAGTTTATCGCAAATCCAAGATACCCTCCTCTTCATAGAATGAGATAAAACGTAGTAACAAAAGCATCCCATAAAATACAATAACCTTTCTCTTATACCAAATGAATACTTTGATAAACCTATTCATGAAAAGTAATACTAATGGAATCTAAAACATAAGAATAACAATGGATGATTCACACATTATACACAAGACTTACCTCAGAAACCCTTAATTGAGAAAACTAGCCTAACTGAGAGTTGTACCTCTCTTTATATCATTGCATTAACTTAATCATTAAACATACAACTCTTTATATATTCTATAGCTTTAATCAACTCTAATCCATTAACTTGGATTAGATCACAACCCTAATCCCTTAACATGGATTATTTTACAATGGGCCAAAACCATTGGCTAAAATAATGCATAACAGACTAAAAATAAATCACAGGGGATCCAAGCCTAAACCATTGGCCCCCCATGCCCCCCTAGACAAGTGAGTGCCCCCCGCTCAAACCCACACTAGGATGTGACTAAGTCTACTTGTAAAGGATTCAACTCATATCCAACAAAATATCGTCCATAGGTTGGGTTGATGCTAGTTTTGCTTGGATTGCAGAGGGTGAATAAAAAAATCAAATAGAAACCAATTTATTAGTTCATGGAAGAGATATGAATGTACTGAGATCAACATTATTGCTACAAATTGCATTTCCCAATTTTAAAATCCAAAGAGCCTTGTAATTGTAAAAGAGACAATAAGACTAAATGCAGTAAGATAACCATTTCAAAGTTGGAGATTTCCCAATTGACTTATCCAAGTTTTATCTTATGTTATATATGTTTTTGTGTGATTGACTATTTAATTTTGTTAACGTAGACTTGTTAAAGAAATTGCAATCATAGTTAATGAACAACATGTTATTCTAGATAGTCAAGTCTCGCTAGCTCAATCGGTTAAGGTGTGGGTTTCATTTTCTAGGTGATGTGAGTTTGATACTCTTACGATGAGTTTAGTCGGGAGGAGACACCCAAAAATCCAACCATGTTAAGGGTTGGTGCAACCTAGTCTAGGTGCGATCCCCAAGTGATTTTGACGACTTAGATGCCACTGGGTTGTGGTTTCTTAGCCAATGGTTAAAAATGTTGGCCCCGCAGGTTACAGGCACATTTCTAACAAACAAACAAAAAACATGTTATTCTAGATATAATTTTAGAGTCTTTATCACTCTACATTTAGGATTTGTCTTGGTAGCCATAGGCCATACAATTATAGATCATATTGGTATCAGAGCATAGTTCAAAACCCTTGGGGGGAGTTACCCATGAATGCTAACTAGATTGAGAAAGTTGAAAGAATGTGAAAAGTTAGTTCCTATAAACCTTGAAATCTGTATGAGGAAGAAAACAAACTCAAGACCAGACTAGGGTGATGAAGTAGATACTAGTAAGACCCAACATATGATAATCCATTTGGAAACTAGATGGATCATATGGCGTTGGAGGTGTATTATATAGCATGGAGAATGATTGAGATGAACCAAAGTGTTGCTTACTTGGTTGTCACATTAGTACAAGAGAAGAAGAAGAAAACCTAGCTTCAAGAGTCAAGCTCTAGTTCAAATGAAGAAGTTGGAGGTGATGAAAAACCTAATGTGGATGTCCCAGAGATAAAGGTAGGGGAGTGCAAGAAGACTCAAGTAACATTTAGAGTAGGAGAAAAGATTGACATCAAGCCATATGAAGGTGAGATAGATGCCTTAAAGTTGAATGAATGGTTTCAACAACTAGAAGTTCATTTTAGTGTGCATGAGGTTAATGAAGCACAAATAATCTATTTTTCTCATTTGAAGTTAGAAGGTAATGCTTTGACATGGTGGGAAAGTGATGCATTGATGGGAGACTAGGAAATGAACCACTAATGACATAATGGGAAGTGTTTAAGAACATGATCAAGTAATAATTCTATCTTATTGTATGAGGAGGAAAAAAAATATGTTGGTTTTACCTCAGACAAAAACAAGGGTATGCGGTGCAAAAATTCACTACAGAGTTTTGAAAGAGATCAATCTGATTAGGGATATCTCTAAGAGTATTTAAGTACGTAAAAAATACTTTGGATATTTTCAAAGTTACCTTATACACACAAGTCTCATCAAACCTAAGGTCATTGATGATACTTGTGTGTATACATAGTACCTTGAAGGATATAAGAAGAGACAAAATTTCAGTGGGCCAAAAAATGGAAAGCTACAAGAACACTCTAAAGGTGAAAAAAGGGGGAAGGGTAAAAGTGAGAATATAAATGCAATTGAAACATAAAACCAAAATCCTAACAAGCATTGTAAGTGTTGTAACATAAATGGGCACACAAATGAGAGTTGTTGGTAACTACATCCTAAGTGGAGACCTAAATGGTCCAAATAGTAGTAGTAGAAGAAGAAGACTTTGTTGGTCATAGATGGAGATCAAAATCCTATGTACAACAATTAATACATTGAAGGTAAGGTTGCTTGTACTTCAGTTCAAATAGAGGCATTCTTTAGTAGTATCAATCCAAATGAGGAAACAATGATGACTACACTCTTTCATGTTAAGATTTAGCTAAAGCAAATGAAGGTAGATTGTTTGTTTGACCCTAGATAATAGTTAAATATGATTTCATCCCAGTTAGTTGAGAGACTTCAATTGCGTGACCTTCCTCATCTATGTCCATTAGGATGGGTGTGAAAATATATGGAATTGAGAGTAAAAAATAGAAAATCAAAGCTCTCATTGATAAGTGCACATCAGGCTAGGACATTGATTAATACAAACAAGAAGTTGTATGTTATTTTTAGAGAAGAAAAGCAACACTGAGAAGGTACTATGGATATTAGTGCATAATTGGAGGGATGTGAAAACAAGCATAAGAAACAATTGGAATAATTGATAGAGTCATATACGGAAGTATTTCAAGAACCTAAAGGCTTTCCATCTAAGAGGGAAACTAAACATGAGATTCAATTGTTTCTAGAATCTCCATTAGCTAATATTAGATTGTGTAGAAATCAATAAGTTTCCTACTCCTACTAGTGTGATAGAGATAAGAAATTTCATAGCAACAACCCAATATCCGAGGAATTTATTTAATCCTTTTCGATAGTTGCTACACCACTACATGATACAATATCAAATTGGAAGATTTTTCATTAGGGAAAGTAGTAGCATAGGTATTTTTAAGTGCTAAAGAGAAAAATCAGTCATGCACCAACATTGGGCATGCCTAATATGTAGCAAATTTTTTCTAATTGAAACTAATGCAAGTAGGTATGTCATGGGGGAAGTCCTTATGCAAGGAGGAAGACTAGTTTTATACCATTCAAAGTGATTCCATTGAGTATTGTTGAACTACCCTACCTATGACAAGGAGCTCTTTTCCCTAGTTAAGAAATGGAAACACCGCCTCTTAGGGAAGGAAGCCATAATACACACTGACCACTAACCATTATAGTACATGCAAATTCAAAGAAAAATGTACCAAGAAAAACATTATAAGTGGATGGGATTTTTGCAACAATCCCACCTGCTTATCATATATAAGAAATGTGTGATAAACAAACTTGTAGATATGATGTCAAGGCCACCCATGCAAAAGATTGTAGTTGTGGGAGTGATTATGTAGCTTGAGACCTTCACACATGATTTGTTGAGTGAATATTATAGGGAGGATGTTGACTTTGGATATGAATTTCAACAACTAGAAACAGTTTTTGATCCAAAGGAAAATGAATATCACTTTCAAAAAGGCCTACTCTACAACTCGAGAAAGTTGTGTATAACCCGAGGAAGAAGAATTTAGTTGATGATGGAAGTTCATGCTTCTTGAATTTCTATACATTTTTGTGTTGGGAAGGTAATTACATATCTATAGAGGTATGTTTACTGCTAATGTAAAAGAACAAGTTTCCATGTTTATCATAATTTATATTCTTTGTAGTACTAGTAACCCAAAGAATAAGAAATGTATGTTGTACTTGTCATTTCCAATACTAACAAGACCTTGGGAAAATATCTCTATGGATTATGTTGGAGGTTTTCCTATGTCAATGAGAGGCCATGACTACCTATTTGTGGTTGTGGGCCTATTAAAAAATATGTGTGTGCTTATTCTTGTCAAAATACCATCTTAGGTGATCAAGCGATTGGGCTGGTCTTTACAAATATATGGGTACATTTTGGTTAGTCAAGCTCTATAGTGTTTAATCAAGAATCTGTATTTTTAGGAAAGTTTTGGATAGCATTGTGGGGAAGGATGGACACAAAGTTGAAGCATTATACTACTTTTTATCCTCAAACTAATGGACAAAATTAAGTTTTGAACATAAATTTGGTCCAATTATAGAGAGGATATAATAGCACGCATTCAAAGACCTAGGACGAATAAGTGGTTTGCATTCAACGCTCTTACAACATGGAAAATCATTCTCCCACATAGAAATATCCTTTTGAGGCTTGTTTTGGTTACTTTCCACCCTCATATTTAGATGTTGTTTATGGAAAAAAGGAGGACATACTGGAATGAAGGAAAAGAAAATAAACATGTTCATTGAGAAGATCATGTAGGTTCATTTGAAAGTCTAGGAGAAACTTGAGAAGAGTCAATAAAAGTACAATCTCAAACATGGCTAGCATAGGACATATCACATAATATATGTTGGGGATGCAGTGTGTCTTTATGTAAGAAAATAACACTTTAAAGAGGTAGCCAAAAAGTTGAATTATTTGAGATATAGACCTTTTGAGATCATTCAGCCAGTTAGTGATTATGATTTTAACCTAAACCTACCTCCTTATATGAGAACATATCCAATTACCAATGTGGATAACTTGAGGCTATTTGAAATATTCGATGGGGAAGAGGAAGAACAAATTTTGCATACAATGGAAGATTTTTCACTTAATGCACTTGAAGAATCAGAGGATACATTTTTACAGAAGAATATCTAGGCAAGTCATAAAGGACAAAAATAAATTTGGAAAATTGGACTTAAGGGAAAAACTCCAAGGAAAGATAATTGGTACGAGAGAAACCAAGTTGCAATTTTTTTTCCTCACATTTCCTTAAAATATTTTGGATACCAAAAGCCTCCCAATGGGAGGTATGATCCAAATGGATCCTTAAAGAATCAAAATGGCTAAGTTGTTTTCTAGTTAAATGTGTGTGCTTAAGAATCATTGATAATTCATGCACTTGAAAGCCTTATTCAATTTAGGCATGATTTCTAGCTCATTGCCTTGGAAGAAGCATACATTCAATGTTTTAGAGGAATTTAGGAATTCCTTTGAAAGTGGATATGGAAAATAATGCAAATTTTGACCATGCGAAGGAATGGAGGAGTCAAAGCAAAGGTGATACCTTCATGCTTTTCACAAAGAGTGGGGAAAAATAATTCAAAATTAGTTAAGGAAAATAGGAATGCAAAGGAAACAAAAGGCTAAGGCATAAAGGATATTTGGATTAGAATAAGGGGATAAGACAATATTAACGCGAAAGAAAGGAGCAATGCTATCAAAGAGGACCCACTAGCCAATGAAAATAAAACACATGTAGAGGTTTCGACGAGGTGAATGGAGGTGTTACCTCTGCACTCCACGCAAATGTTTTGAGCACGTAGAGGTTTGGAAGTAGTGCAAGATGTAGAGAAATAATTAAGGAGCTTCCAAGGCACTCTACATTAGTACTTATGCATAGTGTAGAGGGAAATCCTCGCAAGCCCCCTACTTATTATTTTGCATAAAGGTTTGGAAGCAGTACATGATGTAAATAAAGAAGCAAGAGGATTACGAGCCCCGCCCTCCACACTCCATATAATTACTAATGTTGAGTATAAGATAGTAAATTCCCAAGGTTATGCCTCTACCCTCCTCACTCTGATAGAAATAAGACCCGTGCACAAAATCCTAAGAAGGAAGATAAGGCTCACCTAAATATGAAAACATAGAGGGAACAATTAGAGGGCAACATGTTGTCATCCTATCAAATCATAGGGCACCACATTTCCACCATGAATATGTCCTACTCCTCAAGTTTTGCAAAATTTGAAATGGAAAAGGGGTTCTATAATGAAATCTTGGGTGTTATTCTAGAAATGGTTGTGAAGGTTATAATTGGCCTTCCACATAGCTTGGAACACAAGGATAAAGGAGGGTTTTTCAAGGGAAATGGGGTTCAATTACTCAATGAAAGATAATTGGAGGTTCAACTTGAGGAGATATGAAGAGGAAACAAAGGAAGGAGGAAGAGTTTCCACAAGTTGGGTTGATGCTAATTTGTTTGGATTGTAGAGGCCAAAGAGAATGACTCAAATATAGATTTATTTATTAGTTCAAGGAAGAGATCTAAATTTAATGAGTTAAACATTATTACTGTAAACTATATTCCCCGAGTTTAAAATCTAGAGAGCCTTTTAATTGTGAAAGGACCCATAAGAATAACCAAAGTGAGTTGTTTAGATGGGAAAAATCTAAGTACAATATAAAACTTACAATAAATCATAAGATAGTTCTATATAAATTAGATTTACATAGAACCATGATGATGGCCCATTTGTTACAAATCGAATCACATGAAATATATTAAATCAATCTACAAAATGTGTTATTTTAGAACACATTTCTAATCTAATCTAGAAGGGAAAAAATGATTGTTATCTTTCATGGGTAAATGGACAAAGGATCAATATGGAAGAAGAAATATTATTTTATCACGTTCGAAAGAACTGAGGGGGGATGGGATCACGATATTTCTCCCAACAAGATAACCATATCAGAGGTAGAGTTTCACCACGTGAGCTTCTCCAGGGTAACTCTTGTGTTATCTATGTATGTGTTTGATTGATTAGATTGAGTATGTACTTATGTTAGTACATACTTGTTAAATAAATTAAATTCATAGTTAATGCACATCATGTTTTTTCGTTCCTTAGAAAAAAAACATAAATTTTATTTCAATTAGAAAGAAAATTTACATTCTACATAATGCATGAACAATCATGAATTTGGTCTTTCAAGATTCCACTCCAAGGAGATCAACATTCAAAATAAAAGAGTCAACATATATTGAATCCAATTGATTCATCTTTTCAGCACAAAGAAGAGTCCACACTATAAATACATATAATTAAAGCTGAAAGAAAACCTTAAGGAAAAGTATGACCTCCAATTCATCTCTAGCTGAAACTGAACAAGATTGTAACCAAAGTCAGTGGATATAGTGGTTCAATTGTATTGCATCAATACAAATCTGTACCACCCAAACACCCTGAAGGAAAAAGGGAAGTTGTTCAAAAAAGGAAACTTGAACTCATAGAACCAAATGTCAAAGGGTATACCACACCTTATGGTCCAAACTCAACAAAAATATTGGAATTCATGTGGGAAAAGAAACTCCCTCAGGATCCACAATATCTATAAATGACATGTGAAAGAACTCATGAATTGTCCGTGCATTAAATTCTTTTATTTTCCATTGTCCCAGAACCAATTGTAGGCCCTCCTTAGAGAGCTTATCGACTGATTGGTTATGTTCCATGTAAACACAACAAAAATAAAGTGGCATGTAAGATTCCAATATAATAAAAAATTCATCAAGGAGTGGGGCTATCCTAATGTTGTGACATGCTTGATATTTTCTTATCCAATTTATAACCACCATAGAATCACCAAATATTTGTAGTGAGTCAATTCTTTTCTCCTTGGAAAAAAATAGCAATAGTTTAAGGGTCATCAATTCTGCATAATTATTTGATCATGATCCCAGACCCATACCTATGTTGAAATAAAGTGTATCAGTAAGGTGGAGAACTACTCCTCCTCCACATACCTGACCATTGTTTTGCGAGGCCCCATCAAAATAGGCCCATAGCCGAGACTGGTCCACACTTTCTATCACCATGTTCTTCATCAGTTTGTATTACTACAGCTTCAAGGATAAGTATTAATGTTGTACTTAATTTATATGTGATGTTAGTCTGTGATGATTACTATATTATCATGCATTTCATTGTGATGATGCTTACTGTTGATTTCATTAATTCTGTATGATGGCGGTAATTATATGTTACTTTGTTAAGCCATTTAACTTCATTTAAATGCATAT
>CBVK0100745845.1:0-10856 GCA_900067695.1 Picea abies
ATATATATATATATAATTTATTTTATTATAAAAAATACAATTAAATATTTTCTTAAAAAAATAATATATATAATATAATATAATGATAAGGAATACATATTTTCATGTTAATGTAGTTTTTTTTATAAAAATAAAAAAACAACAATCTTTCACTATATTACCAATATTTATTTTTTTGTGTATAAAATATTTAATATATATTACAAATAGTTTTTTTGTGTATAAAAATATTTAATTGATTCCAAATTAACAAAAATGTTTACTTTTCTTCATGGAATTGGTTTAATTATTATATATATTTATATATATATGAATTGGTTTAATTATTTGATATATTAAAAAATAAAAAAATATTAGATTTAATTTTGTGAAATGTTAAGAAAGAAAAAATATTTTTAATAATAAAAAATTACGTTTAAGTTTTTGAAATATTAGAAAAGAAAAAAATAATAAAATGATTTAGATTTTTTTAAAATAGATTTAAAATATATGTTTAATATATGTTTAATAAGTGTTTTATTTAAAAATCTATATTGTATTTAATATTTTTAGTTTATATTATTTTTAATTTTTTAGAATTTTGTTTTTGTGTTGTAAAAGTATTAAGAGAAGCTTTTCAAGATTACCATAGTTTTGTTGGGTTAAAAAGTTAGGAAGGTTGGTAGTGTGACAAATAATTTGAGGATGGATAGTTTAAGAGAAAGTGCTTTTCATGCATTTTCACTATGGAGCTCGTGAGAATTGGTTCTTGTCTTAGCAATGCTTTTTTTTTCTTTACACTTGTCAAAGAGAGATAATTATTATCTTCTAGATTAGGGTTGATTACCTCCTTGCAATACCTTAATTTTATTTTTTCCTCTAACTCATTATCACACCACAATTTCTCCTTAAATATTGATTGAACAATATTTTTAATAGTATCCTTATTCTACAAAAATGGCCTCTTCCATGATTCCCCAATGGCTTAGCCAAGACTAGGCATATTTATGCCATCTTTATTCCTGTGGAAAAAAGCAAGTAATTTTATTTATAAATATTAAATTACAATAGTATATGTCATAGCATTCCTTTGGCTTGATCACCATAGAAAGAGCCAAGAGTTTTACTCGTATCCAGAATTGGTCATGCTAAGAAAAGAGGTTCATGGTTGAACTACATTTTTCTTTAGATTTTGTTACCAAAATGGCCACAATAAAATTCTTGATTACAGTCTGTTTCTTTGAAAGAGAGAGATTTAGAAAGACATATAAAAACCAAGCTGAAGTAGCTTGCAACCAAAATTTTCCAAAAACGTGGGCAGGGGTGCCCCAGAGAGAATTATTTAGAGAGAGGACCAAGAGTTGTGAAGATATTCAAAGGATCCAAACATGCCCTCTCCATACATTTTCCAACATTCTTGATCTAGGTCCAGTCCAACCTTTGATAGTTTGTTCGCTTCTTGATTCTAGATCTTGTAGACATGGGAGAACGAAACATGAGTGAAGAAAGTAAGGATCCTTTTTATGTCTCCCAAAAATGTTTGAAGTGTGTATGTGTGTAAGGTTTTTCTTTCATTTATACAATTTATCACCAACAGAGAGTCACCAAAAATGTTGATGTGTGTAATTCATTTTTCCCTTGCCAAGGTGAGGAGAAGTTTTACTACCATAAATTCATTGAGATTGTTGGTCACGACCTCCATATGGGAAACACATGATATTTTTTTGGTGGCATCCAGGAATAGGATACCCCCTGCTACCCCTGAAGAGGGAGAGCCTTGGGGTTCGCCATCAAAGAATGCCTAGGGGATAATTAGGGTAAATACAGGGGGGGTGTGGGGAGGGTAGTTTTGGGGGGAGAGTTCAAGTGGAAAATAATTGAGAATGGAAAGTGAGGAGGAGGAGGTTTGGGAGGGAGAGTGCTCATAGTTTTCAAATATGGCATGGTTTATGGAAATCCAAATGCCCCGAGCCATAATGAGAGGGATGGATTTGTGGGAGAAAATTGAAGGGGAAGTGAGAAAATAATTTATAGCCTCATCAATGGAATGTCCTTCCCAATAATCAAAGGTGAAAAGAGAAGATTTTAAGTCTGATCAAATACATTTTGTGAAAGGAAAATGAATGAATATAATGGGGGTATCTTCGTTTATATGGTCTGCAAAGGGGACATCTGCTTGCTGCAACAAAGATTCTCTTCTGTATATTGTCCCATGTGGGGGATTTATTTATTAGGAGCCACATGAATATTTTTTTTTTTTTTTGGGAACTTTAGTTTCCAGAGAGGGGACCCCCACCAAGGGGTTGGCTCATCAATAAGTTTAAGAATTAATGCCAAGTAACCTTGCTTAGGAGTATAGGTCCCAGATGGGTTGAAAGACTAGATCAGGGTGTCCTTTTGATTAGATAGATTGACCTTGGAAGTGATTAGGGATTCCATGTATCCCTTCCATATAGGAGCATGTGCTTCATTCAAATCTATTTCCTTCCAACTTAACCAATGGGTAGTTCCCTGCACTATATCCCTTATGGAAATTTTATCTAGGTGTACAAATATCGCATTATTGAGGTCTCAAATCATTGGTTTTAGGAGGATGTGTTTTCCTTGCAGTTAAATCCAAGGTTCCTTACCAATATGAATGTCTGGTCCATTTCCAATCAAGGAGAAAGCATTAATAGTGGATTTCCAGATTGCGGATTTGTTCTTTGATCATTTTTTAGGCATTATGATCTAGTCAGTTGTAGAGATCGAAGGGAAATATTTTATTTTACTATATGAGACCAAAGGTCATATTTTTTAATGACCCCCAGGCATTTTTGTAGTCAGGGCTTGTGAAAAAAGGTGTATGTTTTTTAGATCCCACCCTCCAAAGGAATTAGGGGTTGATATCCTTTTTTTAGGCCATAACCAGAGATCCTTTTTCATCTGATCCAGACTAGAGGAATTAGAAGGAGAGTTAGATAATTTTTTCAAGAATGCCCTTAGGGACCCAAGCCAAAGATGTCTAGTAGATTGGAATAGCCTCAAGAACAAATTTGACTAACATTAGTCTTCCAACATGAGATAACCATTTGTTTTGCAAATATAGTAGTCATTTTTCAATTTTTGCATAGAGCCAATGCCAGTCTTGTTTGTTGTAGATTTTTTCCTTTAAATTGAACTCAAGGTATTTTGTAGTCTCGATATTCCTTAAGACACGAGTATCCAAGGTTTTGGAGATATATTGACATTCAAAATCATATAGTCCTCGAGATAAAAGGGAGGATTTATCCTTATTTATTTCATTCGTGTAGCTAGGAAGAAGGTATTAAGATTCTCTTTTAGAGTGGAGATGTAAGACCTTCATAAAATATTAATATGTTATATACAAAGAGAAGATGGGTTAAGGATTTTTTTTTTGTTGATTCTTATACCTTTGATCTTAGCTACAAAGGCTTCATTGTCAATGATCCTGATGAGACATTCAACCACCAACAAATATATGAGAAGAGAGAGTGGACATCCTTGTCGAAGACTTCTCTCATATCTGAAGAAGAATGTGCCCAAGCCATTGATGAGGAGAGAAAATGAGGTAGACAAGATTTAGTTAATTTCCTAGGAGACAAAGGAGTGACAAAATCTCAATTGAATTAAGAGTAATATGATGTAAATCCAACTGACTCTGTTGAAATGTTTTGAAAGGTCAACCTTATATGTAATGGGCCTTTGCTTTTGGGTGTGAATAGAGTGTAGTCCTTCCTAGGCTATGCCAATTTATTGATGGATTTGTCTACCTCAAAGGAAACCAATTTGCTCATCTGAGATATTTTCACTTATAAAGTCTTTTATTCTATGATTAATGGTCTTGGCAATGATTTTGTAGACATTGTTTCAGAGAGAGATGGGTTTGAATTGATCAAAGCTAGTGGGGTTATACACCTTTGGAATGAGAGATATGAAGGTGACATTGAAGGAGGGATGGATATGGCCTGATATTCCTGAGTATTCAACCATGTTTAAAAGGTCCTCACGAATCATTTGAAAACATCCCTTGTAGAAATCATTTGGAAATCCATTTGAGCCAGGGATTTTGTCCTTCTAGAAGTTGTGAATGATTTTTCCTATCTCTTCCTTTGTGATCTCTTCCATAAGATTTTGATTGTCCTCAAGGGAGATGAACCTAGGGAATATACTTTCCACTTTGATGATTGTTTCTATGTTCAACATGGAGTCTTCTTTAAATATATATTTAAAGTGTGATGTACCTTCCTACATTATGTCCTCAAAGGATGATGCCTTTGTTCTATCTCTTCTGTCTATCAAATAGATGGTATTGTGGAGATTTCTACTATTTGGAAAATGTTGAAAGTATTTAGTGTTTTCATCTCCAACTTGCAACAAAAGAGGCCTGCTTCTCATTCAACACTCATGTTGCTTGTTTTGTAGGATTTGTCTCCTTTTTTGGTCTAAATTCTTTTATTTTTCCTTTTGTTCCATCGAGAGAGGACCCAAAGTTTCTTTTGCATGCTATGCCATCATATTTTCTTCTATATATTTCAGGGATTTCTTTTCAATTTTCTTTATTTTTATTTTTATTCTAAGCGATGGAGGTATCATTTTCCCTTTTAAGGTTTTCCATGAATTGTATAGCTGATGATTTAGAGAGGAGAGGGTTATATGGCACCCAACAATGTTTTATTGGAGATAGATATGAGGGATATTTAAGCCATAGAGGATTGAATTTGATGGGTCTGAGATACTTCTTCCCAGCTCCCGCTAGTTCTAACAGTATGGGATTGTGATCTAAGATGCCAACTGAGGCCACCCATTGCCTAGAGAACGAACAACCCTATAAAAAGGACTCTGAAAAAGGAATCTGCCAAATCTCTTAGCAACCTTTTCATTTCCAGTTCTCATATTCCTTTAGGTGGGACTATATTTTATAGGTTCAATATTAGAAAAGTAGGCTTCATGCAATTTATGAATGAATAAATATGAGAGAGGATCCTTCTGGGTAGAGGGCCCCCAAATTTCATAGTCTTTGAGGGTGAAATTTAGATATCCTCCTATGAAAACATGTTGATGCATCTAATTTTTGTTGAAGGAGGATTTCCAAAACTCCTTTCTATCTATATATGGTTTATATATGTTGATGCAGAGAAATTCAAAGTTTATTTCAAATGAGAAGAAGTGTGTGTAGATAATGAAGGGAGAGGCCTAAGAGTTTAGGAGCTTTACTGAGGATTCCTTCCATGGACATCGAGACCAACAAATTTTCTCTAAGGACCAAAAATGATTTTTTTTTTTTCCAGCACGAACTTTAGAGGTATCTAGTTGTTGTTCTTGTGCGAGGAAGGATTTTATTCCATATGCAATGGATTTTTTTTCTGGGAGGTCAAAGGCCCCAATTCCACTTGAAAGTCTAGAGTGTGATGAGGAAAGGGTTCGAGACATGAAGTGGAGATTTTATTTGGGAGGGGTAGAGGGGGGGAGGGTTATAGGGATAGTGGGAAAATATGAGGCAATAAGAGGAGGGGAGTGATCTAGGTGAATATTAGTGGCCACCCACCTATTCCAAATGGCTCCTCTTGACAATTGTTAGTTCAACACTTTCTTCTATAATTTCTTGTAATTGTGGGTTCTACACTTTTAGGGATGTCTGAATCCCTACACAACTTCTAAGTGGATATGGGTGGCCTCCCATCTAATCCAACTGGATTATTTTAGAAGTTTTCATGTCAGTACATATTTATGTACTTCTAGGGTCGTTTTGGGGCCCTAAAAAGTGTTTTCTTGGCTTGCCATAGTCAAACTGTAGACAAAGTTAGAGTTTAATGGGGAAATGTGTGTTTATCAAAAATACCTTTCCAATGAGCTATCACATGCCTAAAACGGATGTCATATGCAAAAGTTACGACCCCGAGAAGTTGAGCTAGCAACTTACCCATTGGGGCCCACATAAATTTTTGGCATTTCCTCTCCTAGGGTTAGGTTTTTGGATGTATAGAGTTTTGGAATTTATGAGTAATGTTAAAAGAGGCCTTTGGAGCCTCATTGTAATTAGTCTTCTCATACTAATGTGTGTAGCATTCACATCTCTTCTCAGAGATAACTACCACCATTCGAGCAAGTTGTTTTTAGTTTTGCATTTTTACAGTTTCAACCTATTTTATTTATTCAATAGAAGTTATTGTTCACTGGATATCTTTTGTAATTATTTGTATCTCTGTGTTACTGTATTCAGTCTTTTATTTTTTTTGTTCTTCTCATAAATTTGGATCAGTGGTATCAGAGCATTATGTTCTTCATTTATTTTTCTTCGTGCATGTCCGCGACAAGATCTGGGTACAATAAGTTGGGACTCGAACTAGTTGATCCTTTGAAATATCTTCCATGCCAAGCCTAAAAATAACCCATGGGGGACGAGAAGAAATATGATCGAGCAAGAGCTCCTTTTAAATTTTTTCTCGAGGGAGCCCTTGCGCAAAAAAGGGAAAAAATGATGGACAAATTTACACAGATCCTTCGGTGATTGCCCACATGAGACACATCTTCATCAAGAGGCCATGAAAGCCCCTTCAAGGTACAAATAAAATTTTGATATTCCATTATTTGAAGGACTGATAGATGCAGATATTTTAGATTAATGGCTGAATTTGCTCGAAGGGTATTTTTTGGTCCACAAATTTTCCGACAGAAAAAATATTACTTTTGCACTCCTCAAGGACATCCCCCATGTTAAGGACTAGTGGGATACTTACTCTGAGCAAAGGTCCATAGAGGAATATGAAATATTTGTGGTCTCCCCTACATAGGATGACTTTAGGGATTCCATTAAAGAACAATACTACCCTATTGGAAGATACGAGGACCAGTACATAAGATGGACCACATTGCATTAGGAAAGGGACCAGACAATACCATATTTCACCAATATTTTCCATACCCTGTGCACCAAATTTGGTATCAAATACTTTGAATGAAATATGGTGCTCAAATATCATAATTGTATGCATGGATACATTCAAACATAAATGGAGTTTCTGAACATCGCATCATTAGGTGCGACTTATAGATATGTTTTTAAGATTGAGCATAAATTTAAGCAGAAGAGGCGAGAGTTTGGATCTGCAAACTCCTCACAGCCAAAGCAGGGAAAAGGAAGCCCCAACCTAGAAAACAAGGGACATAGAAAATATGGATGCTCTTAGGACAACCAGTCCAAGTCACAACCCAAGAAGGGTAAGGAGAAGTTGAAGAAGGACATGGGAAAATGGTGTGAATACCATAAAATACCTCGGAAAAACATTGAAGAATGTCACTCCAAGCAATCACCGGTGGTTGATCTGAAAGCTTCTGAGTCGGATGCAGATTTTGACTCTAAATAAAATCCATAAAGTGGGAAGCAGGTCATCAATGTCGAACCCAGTTCCACTGTCTCTACCACCAAATTCCAACTAAGCGAACCGGAAGAACCAGAGGAAGCATAATTCCTCTTTCACTCACAGATGTGGATAAAGGTGATTCTGTTTCATTTCATTATCGATAGCGACAATCAAAAGAAATTTATTTCAGCAGAGGTCATCAAGAAATTGGACCCACTGATAACACTGCACTCACAACCCTACACCATCGACTGGCTTCTCCAAGGATGAGATCTCCACGTCAGCCAACAATTTCATCTTCCTTACAACATCAAGAAGGGATGACTTTAAGGATGGAAATTTATATTAAAATGTAGAAACGTGGGCTAATATTACTAGTCCTTAATATGCAAAATGTAAACTATTTGGCGATAATTTTGTAAAAATATTCAAATTTGTAAGGATTTTATATAGTTTCTATAAAATTTTGGCGATTTATAAGGTAAAATAATTTTATTCTGTGGAATTTGGGCGAATAAATTTTAGAAAAAATGGAAATTGATGAATCTTTTTTTGGGAAAAAACATGGAAAATTAGCCCATTTGCGAAATTTAGCCCCTAAAATCATCTATGATGTCATCAAGCCCTTCAAAGATGAGGTATTGTGTGATAGTGCTCCACTTGAAGTTTGTGATGTTCTTTTAGAGAAACCATATTTGAGGAAGTGACATGCTGTGTATAAGTCTAGACCCTTCAATGTTATAATTACTTTGGTTAAAAAATTGTACATGATACCAAAGGTAGCGCTACCTACCATTATTTCTTTAATATCTGATAAGCAATGAAGTAAGTTCATTTCAAAGACCAGGAAGTTTGTCTTATTTGTGATCCATTCTCATAGTAGGCAGAAGGTCACCACCACATCCGTGACCTTTACACAGAGCCTCTCTTTGCAGTAGAAGCAAGTGGATGGGATTTTGGGAGAGTACAAAGACATTTTCTCCGCAACCATCGGGGTACCGACACATTGCCAAGTCAAGCTTCCAATTGATATAACCCTAATACATCACTATCTAATGGACCAGTCTATCATCGCTCACTGATAGAAAATGATGAAATTAAGTTCCAGATCTAAGAGCTTCTTCAAAAGGGGCACATCCAACCCAGCTACTCCCCTTGTTGAAGCCCAATTGTGCTGGTTCAGAAGAAATATGGGACTTGGCGACTCTGCATTGATTACAGAGCATTAAACAAAATCATAGTCCGAAACCCGTACCCAATTACCTAAATTGATGAAATTCTTTACCAACTCAAGGGGGAAAAGTTCTTCAACAATATTGACTTGAATTCTGGTTACCACTAGGTTCACATCGAACCAACTGATGTATGGAAGACAACTTTAAAATCTAAAGAATGTCTCTTCAAATGGTTGGTCATGCCCTTTGGCTTAACAAATGCACCAAAAAATTTCATAAGATTGATGGATGATGTATTAAGACCCTTCACCAACTCTTTTATGGTGGTATATCTGGATGACATCCTCATTTTCAACAGAACTTAGGAGGAGCACATGCAGCATATTCAATAGGTTTTGGGAATTCTGCGGTAGCACAAGCTATATGATAACTTGGAAAAATGATCCTTTAGCATGAACAAGGTCCAACACTGGGGCTACATTGTTTATGAGCATGGGGCACATGTGTATCTAGATAATATCCAATTCATTCGTGACTGTCCAGCCTCGATCAGACTAACTGAGCTTCATATCTTCTTGGGACTTGCCAACTTCTATTGAAGGTTTTTTTTGGGATTCTCCCATATTACATGGGTCCTTAGCCAAGTAACCAAGGGAGGTGGCAAGGCAAAGTTCATATGGGGGTAGGAACAACAAAAAACATTTTATGATCGTAAGCATCGCTTGTGCTTAGCTCCAGTACTCTCCTTACCTGATCTGCAACAACCGTTCAAGATTGAGATTAATGCCTTCAACTATGTTGTAGGCGTAGTTCTCACTCAACATGGTCATCCAATAGCATAACATAGTGAGACAATCTCATACACTATCTGGAAATACCCCACCTATGAAAAAGAAATGTATTCCATTGTGCAAGTATATCATTAATGGAAACATTACATTCTTTCAAAGGAGACAATCATCCATATTTATCACAAGCCTCTGTAGTTCATACAGATAGAGGGGAAGTTGCCTGATGACTACCATAAAAAGTGGTTCACATACCTACAACAATTCCATATCAACATCAAGTATAAAACATGGAGAACAAGTCATGTCACTGACTACCTCAGTCGCCCTCCCCTTTATTCACTAACCACAGTGCTCCATTCCTATGGGCATGAGGCATTTGAGTGGCCCCAAATTTATCAGCATGACCCTGACTTCACCACCACCTATCATCTCTTGAGTACATGAGAGAATGTCACCGATTTTCATATCTAGGATGGAATGTGTTAGAAAAACAGGACCGCAGAGAAATAAAATAAAACAAATGCAGAAACAAAACATAGAAGATACACAATACAAGAGAGACACAGATTTACGTGGTTCACCCAGTGTGGGCTATGTCCACCAGAGAAATTTCCAGGTCCTTCCTTTATTATTATCCAACAAATGAAGGGATACAACCTACAGAAAAACCCGTTGTAACTTCCTCTTCTTTCTCTCACATCTCCTCTCTCAGAATACAATACTTGCCACCATCCATAGCCGCGATACATTTCCCTCATAAAAGAGGGTTTCCTTCTAGGGAAAAAAACCCTAACATAATCTCTACCATTAGATCTGCGACCTTATAATGAACGGTCCAGATTTACAATGAAATTACTTATAATGAACGGTCCAGATTTACAATGAAATTACAATATACTTTTACAAGGAAATTTTTGCTTCGAGGGCTTCACCCCCGAACCCCTGTCGGGGGCTTGCTTTCCCCCAGAGCCCCCATCCGGGGGGATAGGCCCCCCGGACCTCACAGAGGGGGTACCCCCCCTCTGCACTCCCCTGCGTGGAAGAGTGTACATACTTCTGGGGTATAAACACGGCTAAAAGAAAGGACCTCTAAATTAGGAATATAATCAGGCTCCACAACCAACAATCTCCCACTTAGAGACTGATCTCAACAACTCCACTACTACTATATATGATGGAATCTGAACCTTCTTGGACCTGGAAATTTCTCATTTTCATCTTCATTCTTGAAGACCAACTGAAACCGAGCAGAAACTCAGTTTCTCCCTGGTTACTCCCTTTGTTAACATGTCTGCAGGATTTTGGCTAGTGTGTATCTTTTCCAGCTTCAATTGTCCATCTTCCAAGGTGGATCGTATGAAGTGGTACCTAAAATGTATATGCTTAGTCTTCAAATGGAAGGCCGAGTTCTTTGCAAGGTGAATGGCACTCTGACTGTCACAGTACAACTTGTTGTTCTCCTGCTTCTTTCCCAATTCCTCCATAAACCTTTGTAACCAAATCATCTCTTTACTAGCCTCTGTAGCAGCAACATACTCTACCTCTGT
>CBVK0100745846.1:0-10856 GCA_900067695.1 Picea abies
AAAAGAAAAGTAATTTAGATTACAAATTTACCATTTAACTTTGAAGCCCTAGTGAAGGGTTTTACACCTCCTATTCATTTTCCTAACCTTCTCAATCACTTACCTGAGAACCTTCTAAATATGTTGCCAACTTATATAGACCATGTCCTCTTACAATTTTTTATGGCTTGATTTTAAAATCATATTCTTGGAGTGTTGTCATCCAATTTGGTTTCTTATCCCCTAATTCTTTCTGAACCAACAAATTTCTAATTGAAGGGTGTGGTACAATGACTTTTATATGTGACTTCAAGAGGTATGACTGGAAATGTTTAACTACTTTGAAAACAACATAGGATTGTTCTTTTTATATTAGGATACTTTAACTTTGCATCTTGTAGTCCTAAACTCATGAAAGATATTGGGACTTCAAAACCCTCTGAATTCTTCTGAGTCAAAACATCTTCATAAGAAAAATCGGATGCAAAGGTATAAAAAATAAACTCTTTTTTCAAAATTTGGACTCATTAAAGTTGGAGATTGAATAATTGCTTCCGTAATGGGTCTAAAAGATTATTTTTCTTTATATTCCCATTTAAAAAAATAATTATTCTTAATCATATCCTATAAAGGATTAACTATTTCAACAAAACTAAGAACAAATCTTCTCATAAAATTTATTTTCCCTAATAATAATTCCATATTTTTCTTACTATGAGTGAAATAAATATGAGAAATATCTTTAGTCCTTTTAGGATATATTATTATTCCAAATTTTGAAACAATGAAACCTAAGAGATTACCTTCAATTACGCCAATTGTTTTTTTCTTTAGATTCAAATAAATCCCATATCTTCTACATTGATCAATTTGTTTTATCAAATGATCAACATTTTCATTTGTATCCCCTGAGTAAACTTAATATCATCCAAATAAACAATCATTTACTTGTTTATTAATCCCCTAAATGAAGTATCCATTTCCCTTTGAAATGTGGCCCCTGCATTAATTAATATGAAAGGCATCTTCCTAAATGCATAAGTTCCCCATTTGGTTCTAAAGGTGGTTTTAATTTGATTTGGTTGTGGAACTAGAATATGATTATAACCATAAAAACCATCTAAAAGAGAAACCATTTTAGAACCAAATACACATTGCAAAATTTGTTCCATAGGTGGAACATGGTAATTATCTTTTTCAGAAGATTTGTTTAGATTACAAAAATTAATACAGATTCTAATATCCCAATTCTTTTTCCTTACTAGAACTAAATTTGAGACCCATTGAGAATGCTTGATAGAGAATATAATCTTGGCTTGTAACAATTTGTTTAGTTCTTTCTTGACTTGAAGCTCAAGATTTGGATGAATCTTTCTTAACTTTTGTTGTACAGGTTTAACATCTTTCTTAGTTGGAATGACATGCTGTGTGATTTTAGTATCATCAAATTTCAAGTAAGTCCATGAAAATATGTCTTTGTACTCCTTGAAAATTTTGATAAATTTTTTTCTTTCATAGGGAGAACAATTAATTTCTAGATTAATATTTTGAGGATTTTGATCAGTTCCTAAATTTATTACCTCATATTTCATATAGGAACTGTCGGTTTTACAATTTGTTTTTCCTTTGAATTTATCTTGCAGATACTAAAACTTCTCTAAACAAACCATTGAATTAGGAATACCATTTTCTATATTAGGTTTTGTTTCTAGATAAGTCTCATTAATTTGTTTGACATGTTGATTTTCATCAAAACAAACTCTTTAAAAGTACCTTCCTACATGAGAAAGTTCATTATTTGGCCATCAATGTAAAAAAATATCCAATTTGCGATGTTGTCTCAAACCAAGGGCTTGAAAATACATTCCACATAAAATTTATTAGGAGAAAAATCTACTAAAGGGATTAACCTTGAACATGTTAATAACTGTTGGACAATTCTTCTCAAAATGGTTTGCTTCATGAGCTCGACAATAATGATATTGAGTAAATTATTCAAGATGTATTTCTTAAGGAGAAAAGTTTTGATTATTGGGAGGCAGAAGATTTCTCCTAAAAGGAGGTTTCCATGGACTTCTATAGGATGAAATTTCTCCCAAGTTTTTCTTTAGATATACAATGTCACTTGAGAGTTTTTTTATTATTCTTTGAAGACTATCCATGTCTACGATTTCTTTATCTTTCTTTTCATCTGTGGTTTTGGTTATATTTTGTTTCCTAGCAAGTGGAAAAGTTCTCTTTTCTTTTGTTGTCGATTTTTCTGCAATGCTCTTCATTTCTTTCTCCACATCTAATGTTTCTTCAAAAGTATTAGATAATGCGGTTTTCCCAGCTCTTTTAATGAAAATGGAAATTGAAGAAGGTAGAGATGTCATATAAAATTCAATAACTACATTATCGGTAGGCCTAGAATTTTCAGGTATTTTATTCATTAGCATTTAGAATCTTTTATTTTTTCCTTATGATTCATTTTAATTCTTGATAATTCCAACACTAATGTTGCTAGGGTTTTATCCTCACCAAATTTCTTCATCAAATCAATTTCAAAATTATTCCAATTGTTTATAGACCCTTGTGGTAATGAAAAATACCTCATAGATTCTTTTCCTTCAAACATGTATGGAAATAATCGACAAAGAACATATTCATGTTGTACACTCATTAAACTAACTGCTAATATGATCTTCAAGTGATTATTTGACATCAATATTAAACTTGGGTAAGATTTTTTTTGGATTCTTGGGAAGGTCATGAGCAAGACTTAGAACTGCAACAACTCATGGTTCAATCCATGGTCTCCTTGGTACACTAATGATATTTCTCCTTGGGGAATGTCTTGGAATTCCTTGAGGATATTTCCTGAGACTTCCTTGTGAAGACGGTGGTTAAGATCCAAAATGAGTGTGAGGGGGAATGTTTTGGGGAGATGGTGGCTTACTAGAACCAAATTATGATTGAAAATCAATTTATGAGTTGTTAGGATCTTTTATTCCCATTAAGATGTTTGAAAGTTGAGTAAGGGGATTAGGTTCAAATATGTAAGTAAATTCACTAGCTTTGTCTTTCTTAGTCTGTTTTCGTTTTTCATGAATTATAAACTCAATAGGTGGTTGGCCAATTTCATTCCTTTGTGCCCTTGTCAAAACTCTAGATGCTTGTAACTGTGGATTAATAATGGGAATCTCTTCAAAAATTGCAGAATCTATAGGTTTAGTTTGTGAAAATGAAACATGGTTGTTTTGAGATTCTAATTCTTGTGGATTTTCAAAAGAAATAGGTGATTTGGACACCATACTTTGTTTAAGCTATGAAACTACACTGATAGACTTTGGGATCCTCCACGCAGGCGATTTGGTATGAGATGACTAGATGGTTTAGTATAGATGGTTTCTCTACCCATCATACATGTCACTCGACCCTCCTTCTAGTGCCAAATTGTTGATAGGAGAGAAAATAGTATAGATGGTTTCTCTACCCATCATACATGTCACTTGACCCTCCTTCTAGTGCCAAATTGTTGATAGGAGAGAAAATACCTCTATCAACTAAGGTATAGCTACCTGATCATAGGTTCCAATTATACTTGATTTCGTTCGTAATAAGTGGGCTCAATTTTCCACTAAAGAAAGTTATTTGTGGTCTGGAGATTTAATCATTTAGGATCAATAACTTTCTATATGCATTCATAATATAATATAAAGAAACAAAATTAACTAATTTATCTATACCATCTCATATGAGAGCAATACTTAAAATATAAGATGCATAATTAAATGATTAATTACTAAGATAAGAAGCAATTCATTATTCTTAGTAATTGTTAAGCATAGATGAATGATGTAGCTTATAAAAGATTATAACAAACATATCTACATCCAATCGTAATCAATGAAAATATATAAGACATAATGATAAGTTAATAAGATAGTAGAAAGAATTCATAAAGATTAATTAACTTTTAAATTCAAATACATATATTGTTAAGACTATAAAGAATTACTTTGATAACAAAATTGCATTCTCACATCCAATCTGTGATCTAGCATCTCCTCGACAACGACGCCAAAAATGTCAGTCAATTTTATTTCCACAATTTTGTTACATTGAATTCATCAATCTGATAGTCTGTAAACTTTGATATGAAAGCACATGAAATGCAGGATCAAAACCTACTCTAGCCTAGCTAAATGCCAGCAAACAAATCTCAAACCCATACTTTGGGAACAAACACTAAGGATTCATGCATTGGGACACAAGAAGAACTAAGTGCTATAAAAACACTAAGGATTCATGCATTGGGACACAAGAAGAACTAAGTGCTATAAAGGATCATATCACTGTATTTCATGGAGGCATGTTAATGTGATTAATCATGAGTAGCTAACTTAAGTGTCATGTCCTTCAATGGATTCCAGTAGTGTTACAAACTACATGAATTTAAATAAAATCTAATACAATGGAAAACTAAATGAAAAGAGATTAAACAAGGCTGGAAATAAATGAAAATAAATGTAACTAAGACTAAAGGATCATTCTTCAAATGGATACAATAGTGAGAACATAAATGACAAAATAACAAGAATGAAAGTTACAACAAACACATAAAATAATGATGAGTTTCTGAATTCTGAATGAATGACAATACTTAGACAATAATATATATATAAAGAATAATAAATGGGAAGAGATGCACCCTATATTCTCTTTGTTTAATGAATTGCAGATATGAAAATGTATAATAAATTCAATCAAACTTAAAATCAGAAAATAACAAAGTGAAAGTTGAAAAAAGAGATGGGGATGGATCAAGTTCTATGTGCATGGATTTGTTGGTACAATTAGAAAAAGAATTATCAAAGGCTTGAATAGAGAAAATTTATCTCTATAATTCAATCTCTCAACATATCATATTTGGGCATAGTGATTGAAGAGGGTTTGTATTTCATTTATTGATTTTTGGAAGTGATGATGGAATCGATTTCCTTGAATGTGCAACACAGTTATAGTTTAATCAATTCACATAAAATAATTGAGGCGCAACTATGAAAGGTAACGGGTGCTTGTATTTTTTTAATTTCTATTGTTTTGCTAACACACACAAGATATTACATAACAGAGATAGAACGCCAATTATGAATTATGAAGGGAATAACAAATATAGTTGCATAAATGGAAATGGATTTGCATACAATTGAAGAGTATATCCCAAGCATTAATCTAATTGAAATCAAAATTGCAATTGAACATAAACTAATTAGAAGTTATACCACACATAAATAAAAAGGAAATTTAATGAAATAAAACTAATATGTTGAACCAAAGGAAATACAAAAATGCTTACTCACACTGAGGAGCCCTTCCTTGGTGGCCAATGCTACTAGGAAAGATTGGATCAAACCAAGAAGATGCACCACAATTCAACAACCATCAATTTTTCATTCACATCAAAAATTTGTTACAAATTGGTCAAGAATGAATTTATCTCATACAAAATTTTTGATCCCCTCCCCTGATCCAAGAGGCTTTACTTATACAAAAAAAATTAGTAGGAAAGGATATAATCGAATCCCCAAATCCATGAGATGTTAAAACACATATCTAAATTTAGAAAAATGGCCAATCATGAATTCTAGGCAAATCATGGTTAAAGAACCAAGCATATCTCCCAAACCATTTACAATTTTGAAAAAAAATTCTCATGAAGGCTAAATGGCCTCATCCTTCACAAAACCCATGTGACTGATTTTCAACATTCACCTTCATCTGCTCGCCATTGAACCTGTAAAATTGTCTCTTTGTTATGGAATATGTAGGTTTGACTTAGCGCTTTCTCTATAATAGGAGATCCATAGATAAAATGGACAGGTGGATGAGATTCACATACCTATTTGACGCTTCCCATATGTCCCTATTCTCTTCCATGCTGACCACAACCCTGTAGATGGACAAATCAACTATAGAAACATGTCTGAGTAATGGCTACAGAGCTGTAAATATGAGTTGCTACATAATCAAAAGATTATGTAGCTACTCGTCAAAATAATGATTAATTAAATCAATTGTGCATTCAGAAATGTGAAATACAAATAAGAATAGACAATTTTGCCTCTAACCCTCTTCAATGCATATATTATGTAGCTAAGCATGTTTAAGTGGCAAACAAGAGTAAAGTGTAATATAAACGAGGAATAGGTATAGGTTGTGAATGTGAATAAAAGATAAAACCATGTAAAAATGAGTCCATTTTTAGGACTAAAGAAAGAGTGGTGGAAAAATAGTGAAAACAAGTCTAAGGAATTGTAAGGATGACATTTAAAGTTTTTCTTGGTTGAGACTTAAATTCTTGTCAATTTAGGTTTTGGAAAATTTATTGTATGATCTTTTCATATGTGTAGTAAAGTCAGTGTCAGTATCTGGGTTTATTTATTTTGAAATTTGGTAACTTTTTCATCACTTTGTTTTCATTGTTGTGGTAAATATCTCTTTTTCAAGATGGATTTTTTGGATTCTACCATAGAATCCATTGGCATTCTAGTTGCTCAATAGTTCAAGACTTCCATTATAATAATTTATCAGCGAGGTATCAAATCCTATCCTTTAGCAACGAGGAATAAGTTGTAACAACCCCTATGTTACGTCATAAACAACTGACAACAACAAGAGATATGTATATTATTTTTGTTCTCACTGAACCCGTGGAACAAGATAGTGACGTACATAAAAAAATATGCATTATATTTCTTTCATCTCATTGCACAACTATATTTAGATGCACCTTCCATGTATTAATGATCTGCCATATCGCATCATTACCACATACAATAAGGGTAAAACATCACGATTATTCAAGATCAACCACAACCAATTTCATCACACGACATCATTTCTTCTAATAGAATAAATCATCATACAAGGAAATAAAGAATATCTACCCATCCAAGCTACCTGCAAGGTTAGGACCTCCAAGACACATAATCAATGCTCAAGTCTAGGATTCATCCAATTGATTTTTACCATTTAAGGTCTCAATACTAGAGACTATTCTAAGGAACACAGAAGTATCTACTTCCCATACCTTCAATATATTCCATAAATCAAATAATTTCTAGTATTCTTATGTACAATTTTTTTTCAAATGACACATAGAATCTAGTGTCTTAGTCATCACCTCATAACACAATGTATACTATTTCAATAATTCATCATCTTGGTTATTTAAAGAATAGGAAGCAATCCAATAAAAACAAGACATAAACTTAATCAGTAACAGAGACCTTCAACATGCAACCTAAAGATAACAATTTCTTCTTACTCCATTTTACTGGGAAAAGTGACAATCCTATAGAGTACATCCAAGTAGAAATATTGTAACAACCCCTCCATTACGACTAAGAAAAGATAAGCACAATAGGCAATTTTTTTTTTTTTAGAATTAGGAATTAGAATCAACACATAATCCAAGCATCACATAATCGATGACATCATAATTAAAGAATTACAAGTGACACTCATCGTAATCAATAATGATGCAACCAACACATCAACATAATTAGTAATGACTCAAAATCAACACATCATCACGTTAGATAATGACACATAATAAAAAAGCATTATAAATGGTGACGCAATATCAACTCAACACAATCAATTGGAATCATCAATACTTTTAATCACTCAACTCATCACATAAAGATAATCATCAGATAACACAAGGATAACAGGAGACAACATAACGATAACATAAAGATAACATAAATACGACATAAAGATACTACCCACCCAACCTACCCTACAAGGTTAGGACCTCCAAGACACATAAGAAGCGCTCAAGCCCAAGATTCATCCGATTGATTTTGACCATTTAAGGTCTCAGTTCATCCGATTGATTTTGACCATTTAAGGTCTCAGAGCTGGCGACTGTTCCGAGGAACAAGGAGGTGTCTACATCACACTAACACAATCAAGTCTACACTCAACTAGATAAATCAATCAGTCTTAAATGACAATTAATCAAGGCGCGAGAGAAATCATCAACTTTAATTTCATGGCACACAAGTAATTCTAATTGTATAACCCATCATACATCAACATTAACTTCAAGACGCAAGACTAAGAAAATACATAACCAATCGTGCAACAACATTTGATACCTGGTGCAAGCAAATCTAATCTCTCCATCCCTTATTCATTAACATTATTCCAAGGTGCAAAGAGTAAACAAATTCTAAAGAAATCATAAATTTACAAAGTTAGAGGCGCAAGAGTAATTTGAATGATTGAATCAAACATTCATCCACATTGATTTCATGGTGCACGAGAATTATAACCACTTAATTAAACATGTGTAACATTATTCAATGTGTGCAATCAATCTATTAACTTAATCATTCATCGACATTAAATATCCATTGCGCAAGAGTAACTATCCCTTTGTTCCTGGCACAAAAAATTCAAGTACTCCATCGATCATACATCAAACTAATTACATAACTCAACCTATCAACATTAAATTAAGGATGCATTAATTCAAGGATGCATTCAATTTACATGCATTAATTTAAGGACACATTCACTTTACATGCATTAATTTAAGGACACATTCACTTTACTTACATTAATTCAAGGACACATTCAATTTACGTGCATTAATTTAAGGAAACATTAAATTTACATACATTAAGACTAGATAATCAACTATGCATAAGGAATGAGAATCCACAAGAGCAAGAGCACAATTCCTTAGGTGTATAATTATCTAACATATATGTACTATTAACTACTTGCACAAGTGATTATTATCAATAATAAATTTCCAGTCAATTACTGCCCCATCATCATATCTAGCTCGTATCGTATTGTATCGTCGTTTAAGTAGCATGCCAGGATACATACTTCGAACTTGAATGTATTAAAATAATTTATTTTTTTTGTGTGAGAATTGTATCTGCAATTTCCAATATTATGGAATTTAGTGCGCTCTACTAGATTCGAGGAATAGTAGTTATGAGGAGTTTGTTACAAGGTAATTCTAATTACTTAAACGCCTTCAATGAAATTATAATTATTTTAGTAAGGAAATAGATAGAAATAAATTAAATACAACCTAGGTGCTAAAAGAGGAAGGTAAGTGGCATGACAATTTACAACATCACATGACTATACCCAAGGCATTAAGAAAATGAACAGGTTAGAATACAAAGTTTAAATTAACAAACAATTAGGGCATCATAATTAGGAATTGGTAACTGCAAGAAAATGGAGTAAAGGCCCCAACAACTTCATAGAATGAATCCTAGAAAATCACGAAGAGGCTTTACTGCCCAGGATGCAAAGAAGGATTGTGGGGACGCTGGGTAAGTCCTAGCTATAATCACTTCGCTGATTTAGAAAAAATGCTCAAGAACTCAACGCAAGGGCATAGAGTATGACTATGAGAAAAAGGATGAGGGTGAGACTGGAATCATAGAGATTTCATGCCAAAAACAAATATTTGGAAAGGAAAAACATTGGGATATTGTACCCATACAAATCATTGAGTAAAAGTGGTAAAGTCACTAAGGAGTGGTAAAATCATTGAGTAAAGGTGGTATAAATGTTGGGTGAAAACCAAGTAAACTCCCAGAGTAAGCAGTGGTAAAATCATTGAGTGTAATTAAAGGAAATGTTGAGTATTTAAGGGGAAAATGCAAAGCATCCCCTCCCATACACACCGGCCTCCTTAATTCTGAAATTTCACACAGGATAAAGCATAACAAACATTGAGCATCAAGGGAAATTGTAGGGATATTGTACCCAAAAATATTGTAGAGAATTCTTGCCAAAATACAGAGATCTGGCAAGGAAAATCACAGAGGAGAATAGCTGAAAACAAAGAGACATTTAACTCGCCTTCCAGAACAAATTCATGGCTGCCATCATCAGTTATTTATTATTAAAAATATGACATAGAAACAATCAATTCATAGAGGTGACTGTTGTAATTTCATTGAGGGTAACTGAATTTGTAGAGGGTAAACAAAAAGGGGAGAAATTAGTGTGCGATTTGTTCAAAAACGTAGAAGTAAATATTTTACCCATTGGGCAAAATTTGAATACGCAGAGATGAAGGAAGAACGTGTTGGGTGATTATTCGACGCAGAGTTAAGGATAACCTTTGTTTGGTGATTCTTCAACGCATAGGTAAGGAGATGCATTTCGTTGGCAATGGAAAGAAAGTGCAGAACTCACAGCTCCAAAAAACAAACGTAGAGATTAAGATCCCAAGGCACTGGGAAAAAAGGATGAAGGCGCAGAGATTAACTTTACCACGATACATTTTTGTTTTCCTAACCAAAAATTCCTAAAGGAAAGCGCAAAAAAAGTAAAATAAACAACAAATAAAGATTCATCAAAGCACATATTCCCTAGGTTTTCCCAAGTAATTTTCATCCAATAAAACTTAATACAATGAAAACTCACTGAAAAATACCATAATCAACGAGATAGGCTTGATGACGATCCTTGGCACCTGGCATTCCCTTCCTTCGTCTGCTTTCTAACCATTGAGACTTCACCAGTACCTCCCAACCAACGCTAGGGGTACTCTTCTTCCCCCTTAGCCCCCCGAGCTGCAAAGGGACCACACATAAACACAACCATAATCCTCTAGCTCCCAGCTCGCCTCGCAAGGTAGAGCCACCACTCTCTCTCTCTGTCTCGAGCTGGGTATCCCAACTCTCACAAGTAAAACCAGTCATAATTTCTACAACATAACCTTACTCATAACCAATTTGATCCGTTCCTCCTCTCAGCCATTTGTTTTATAGAATTTCCTTAGCGACATCTTGTCATTTGCACATTTAATTCATTGTTTAAAATTTAATTAGGAATTATTCCCC
>CBVK0100745847.1:0-10855 GCA_900067695.1 Picea abies
TCTTCCGATCTCACAAGTTGCATATCAATAAAAAATTAGTTGATTTACCAAAAGAATGAATTTATGTATTTGCAAAAAAAAATTTATAAATATTTTTATTCACCAAATCTCATCTCATTTTTTAAATATCTTTGCCTTTCATTAATAAAGGAAATATGGAGATTCCCTGTGCCTGTTCTGGCACCTTGAAGGTACAAGGTTTAGGGGATAGATAAAAGTGGCTTATATTTTGTCATCTTTGATGAATGACAAATTTATGGGTGTCGAGTATTTTGTCATATTTTATCATAAACATGTTCATACAAAAAATGTGTTTTTTTGGCTACATAGTATGCTCACAGGAAATGCATCGAGTGTTGGTCCCATCAAAAAGGAGGAGATTCCAAATGTGAATTGTGCTGTCAGGTTTCATGAATTTTTATTTGGCCATGTTTTTATTCTTACTATCAAAATTTTCATATATATATTCTTACTATCATTATTATCCTCCACTAATATTTTGAACTAGAAATGCATTCATAATTATTTTATTTTATTTTGAATTGACATGTTGTGGATTTGAAATCGCAGGAATACAAAGCGAGAAGGTTTGACCGAATGCCGAGAAGAGATCCAGACATCCAGACGAGTCAGGTAAGTACCAAAATTCTGACTCTATCCATACTCAGGCCACCTATGTGTCGGCCCCTGTTCCCACTCATATAATGATAATAGGGAATATTTTAGACTTAAGCTCTTCACGCTATAGTTATATTCTCAAAAGGAAGTCTCTGAAATTTATTGACTAAAATTACCATTGTTAATTTATGGAGAGATGTTTATTTGTTTAATTAGGATTACCTATCAAATGGAGAGATGTTTATTTGTTATATTTAGGTCACTTTGTAGAAGACGGGAAGGGTTATAGTGAGTGTCACTCTTGCGGCGAAAACATGTGAGCGTCGCTCTTGTGATGAAAACACGGAAAAAAGTTTTCTTCCATTGATAAAGAGATGAATATAGGGTGTATTTAGATCAAAATTAAAAAATTGAATTTTTTCTCTTGAATTTTGTGACGAAATAGTACTTTCGTCGCAAGTAGCCGTTGCAATATTTTCAATATGTAGTAGTGTGGATTTGATTAGTGAAGGTTCCACCAGGGAATCAAAGATATTATTCATCTTGATAGAGAGAAGAACGATCCTTGACTGGGAGGTCAGCGGACCCTGCCGAGGTAGAGGAAGAGGTAGGGGGTCTACGTCAAAGTGGTATCAAAGTTGTCCTATATTTTAGGCAAAGGAGATAGAGGAGAGCTTGCACATAATTGATTTTTGTAGGTAGCGGGTAGAGGAAGAAGATGGCTACTGAAGGCCATGAACGTGGTCCAAGAGAAGATCACCAGTAGAAAAGAAAGGTTGAGATAGATGAAGAGCTCAACGAGATAAGAGCACAAATGGAGAAGCTTGCATTTAAGATGTAACAGGATGCAAAGGTGCATTGGGTGTATGAATGGCCCATGAAGAAGAAGGTGAAGTGGCCAATCAAGAAATTGTTGGCCAGAGGAAAGCAGAGGCTATTGAAAATGTGGCTGAGGTATGTTAAAAGCCTCAGAGGTGAAGAGGAGATGGTTCATATTTGTGAGCCAGAAGCCGGGAGAAATATCAGTGATGATGAGGAGAATAGATCAGAGAAGGGTCTCAGAAACTGCCAGGTGAGCAGTGAAGAAAGTTTAGATTTCCAAGTGGGCAATGAGATGGGATCATTGGAGGATCTCATAGACGACCAGATGGGCAGGATAGAAATCCCAGATTTCCAGGTGGGCAAGGGAGAGGAGATGAGACTGTCTGATAGTCTCATGAACTCAGAGGTGAGTTTGGATCACAAGGAGAGATGATGGAGGAGGATTGGAAATACATTCTCATCATTGGAGGAATTGAGGTATTCTTTCTAGATATCCCAGTTAAGGCCACAACACATGTTGCAGGTGCCACAACAGGAGAAGGAAAACCAACAATCATTGTCATAAAGGAAGAAGATCATGCAGATAAGATTCTCACTCCATGGGAGAAGGAGTTAGAGATGTTGGAGGATTGGTTGAACCATCCAGAGCCAATAGATGACTTCCATGAGTAGACAGTCATGCAGATTTTGGGAGAAGAGAATTCAGTAAAATTGCTCAGAACTTTCAGCCAGGAAGCTGGACAGGAGATGAATACAACAATGAAGCCTGTAGCAGGAGATGAATCAGAATTCCAGTTTGGGGAGCAACTGGAAGAAGCTGGAAATATGCCATCAGGAGAAATGACAGAAGCTAGTTTGTCAGAGGAAGTGGCTGAGAAGAAAATCAGTCAAAAGGATACTGCAGGATTGGAGTCTACAGTAGAGTGGTGACTTAGTACCATAAGGGGAGATGAAAATAGCAAGAGGGATCAAGTTGATCTACCCATTACAAAGATGGAAGTGTAGGAGAGAAGACTTCCAGAGAGCCAACCAATGGAGCAGTTGGACAAGGTGATTGAGAAGATAAGAAGGTTGATGTTGAGGTCAGCAGCAAAAACTGCCAGCAAGGAGAAGTTGAATCAAAGAAGGAATCATTCCATAGCACTAAGGAAGAAGCAACAACAGCAGCAAAAGAACAACGGCGCAAAGGGACAGCTCCAAAGAATAGTTTGGGATCTAGGTGGATTTCAACAGTAGAACTGGGAAGCTCATGAGAAGGAGATCATGAATTTTTCACAGCAGTGGAGTATGATGCAGGATCATCACTTCACCTAGCAACGCACCAGCCAACCAACACATCAAGCACACATTCAATGGAGGAGAGAGAGGCATCATCCCTTATTTCAAAATTTGAATTTTGATTTAAATGTTTGTAAGGATACATATCTATATTCGATTCAGAATAGACAACCATTAAATTTAATTCATTATAATTTAATGAGAGTAGGTAGCTTGGAGGGAAAGGCTCAATGAGCCCCTCTTTTGAAGAAAAAATATCTTTGTATCTATAAGGAATTAGGTTTTGAGAAATTATGTTAGAGAGGGAGAAAAGAGGGAGCTTGAACACATTGTATAGGCATTTTGATATTAATACAAAGAGCAATTTTCTCTACATGAGAATCTTTGTGTGTTTCCATGTGTTTTATGAATGTATTTTATGTGTTTTTATGTTGTAGATGTATTTTAGATTCCATCTGCAGGGATAGATAGAATTTATCTGTCTGTGAGTTTCTTTGATTTCAGTTTGGATTCTTTGTGGCTTCATGCAAGGGGTTGCATGACAGAATACTGAGGATTCTGTGAGCTAGTGCAAGAGTGCACATCTACATTCTGTGGAATTCAGGCAAAGAACATGCCAGGAGGGAGCACCACAGGAATCATAAACTCAAGGGAGAGTCCTCAAGGTTGTTGAACACCTTGGAGGTGAGACTGTGTAGAGGAGGGAAAATAGAAGAGAAAATAGAATTACTAAGGATTACATGGAGCTCTTCCAGGTGGGCATTGAGCATGTGAAAAGAGTGCACAAGAAGAACTCTATTTCAAGTTCAGAGATAAGGGAAATGTCAAGGGGAAAGACACTCACGGAGTTGTTAAATACTATGTTGGCTTAGTAAGGTGTGCTTGAGTAGGAGGTTGCTAGGAAGGCATCAAATTCCCCTTTGAAGGGAGAGACAATGATCGAGTCCCTTAGAGGTTTGAGCAATTAAAGCTCATGAGGAATAGTGCCTTTGCACACAAAGTTCCAAAAGAAAGGAGCAGAAGAGGTCGAGACACTTCGAGGTCCAAGCCACAGACAAAGCTCAGGAAGGATAGCACAATAGTGAGAGAGGATCCTGCAAGGAGTTACAGATATCGAGAAACCTTTTGAGGTTTCAAAGTGAGAAAATATCAGAAAGGATAGCGTTTCTAGAATGTACGTGAGACCCAAAGTTTCAAGGGATCACAGGAGATAAATCGAAGGTTGAGACCTTTGAAACATTTGAAATCTTCAAATTCACAGAATAAATCCAAAGCTCGGGAGGAGGAGCACAACAGTTGTAGGATCAGTTGCAGGAAATAAGATCTGGACCATCGAATCCACATCCAGACACTCAGAAGAGAGCACGGGAGGAAGATCATAACTGGACCATAGGATCTGAGCACGTGGACCAATAGCCATTGGATCCGAAGGAAGTTCACAAGGGTTAAACCCTTCGATAGTGCATAGGAGGGTGGACTTTTCCAAGTCTCGAAATGATCATAATCGTCCATCATCAGGGGACAGGTGGTAATAGATCTGGGTGTTCATGGAATCAGACATCACGATATTTGTGAGGAGCAAAGGAGAAAACTCGCAAAAGGAAAAATCACAAAATCATTCTGGACCATTGGATCTGGGGTGACAGATGGTGAAGATCCACACACATCGAAGGATCGGGAACCCAGATAATGAAGGTGAATACAAGAGAAAATACCCAGGGATTTGGGAGCCAAATTGATCCTATCAGTCCACCGAGACGAACACGTGGCGAGAGTTCAACGTTTCACTGACTCGAACAGGAGAGAAGTCAAAGGGAAGATTTTAAGAACTCATGAGGCCCAAACTCACAATTAGATCTGACTCGTCAGATCGAAGAAGGAGCATGGGCCATTGATCTGTCGTAGAGTATAATTTAGGGTTTCAGGCATTGGAAGACTGAGAGGAGGAGTCTTTCGAATTCGCGATATGCGAAATCCCGAAACACCTTTTGAGTTGGTGCTTGGTTTATCCCATCGTGATAGTTGAGGGGGCCTAGCGAGAGGAGATATTGTCGAGAGAAATCACTGATTGGGACATCAGGGATCGGGAGTTCGAGAAGAAAAGGAGTCAGGAGTGACTCACATGCAAGAATATAGAAATTGCGAAATGTGATGTGCCTTTTAGTTAGGCCTATGGTCATGACCGATGATCACATGGGTGAATCTCACATCTGATGCTTGTACGCATGGACTGAGATTCACATTCGGACCTATGGATTTGTTTAGTGAACGTTCCACCAGGGAATCAAAGAGCTTCTTCAGCTTAATAGAGAGAAGAATGATCCTTGATCGGGAGGTCAGTGGACCCTGTCGAGGACAAGGCAAAGGTAGGGAGTCTGCGTCTATCACATACCCACTACTCAAAATCAAGCATTTTCATTGAATCCTCAATAGTCAGAATCCCTGAAGTCCTACAGGGCTTAGCATAGTCTAGCTCTTTCTTTTTTCCACCTCCATGTGATTATAGTTCACAATTATGAGTGCACAACGTCTTTTCGCACTTCGCGACTCGGTGCTACCAAAATGTCGAGTCTCTCTACATTGCAAACCCCGAAGCTTGAAACAACGAAATGTCGAACCCCAATGGGGCTATCGAGGGGAAAGTTTCTCTCTTGGGGACTTGTCTACGTGACCCTGTACTATACCCATGTGCTTAAGCCAACCAAGAGCTTAACAAATTTTTGCGATTTGGGGAATCGCAATACATGACTCCTACATTTCCCCATTCAAATCCCTGAAGCTTTCGAGGTCTCCAAAGTTTCCCTCCCAAGGGAGATCGACCTTCTGCACATGACCGTGTATTTCCCAGAGTCAAATTTGGGTTTTGGAGTTTCTTCTTTTCTAATGCCGAGAGTTATTGACCTCTCGATCTCCTGAACTCCAATGAGCCAACTCCCCATATTTGGCCCTTAGCCCCTTCTGGCTATATTCTTGGTCCACGTGACCACTATCCTCGTGACCACAGCCCTATCGCCTATCAGGGTTTTGGACATCGCAATGCCAAACCGCAAGGACACCTTGTCCATAGGATTCTCGATATCCTGATCCCCGATTGTCCGACCTGACGTCAGCTAGGCCCCACAACAACGGAGCTTTCTCCCCCTAGTCAGGGTTTCAGACTTTGTGGTTCCATGTTGCAAGGACTTCTTGTCCACAGGATTCCCGATATCCCAACTCGCAATTTCCGGATTGACAATTCTCCTTTTGGGACTTTTCCTGGAGGCCCCGATCACTGCCATGCGTCCCCTCAAGATGGACGGTCCTGATTGCCTCTCGCTGTTTTGCGACTTCGAATGCTCTGGAAGTCTTGTCCTCAGGACTTGCGAAACGCCGAACTCCGATGCACCGATTTGTTCTTCTATCTAGACTTCCCCCGATAGTCTGGATCTCCACCACGTATCCCCAACTAATGGACGACCCTGATCCAATCTCGTTGTTTCGAGACTTGAAGTGTCCCAACTTCCTTGACCTCAAGAACTCCGATATTTTGAGTGTCGATATCTCGATGTGACGTCAGCTAGGCCCACAACACAGAGCTCTCTCCCTTTCACCATTTGTGAAGTCAAAAGACTTCCTCTTCCAACCTCCGATGCCTGAGTCCCAGATGTGGGTAGTCTCGTGACAGGCGTTCGCTCCCAAACGAACAGTCCAGATTAAATCTCGTTGATTCAGGGTTCCTGGTGTCGAGTGACTCTCCTCACATCCTTGATATCCCCGATATCCACTCTGATACCACTTTTTCAACTCGAATCCCCGGTATCCAAAATACCGATGGACTCTCGATCTCTACCGCATGTCCTTCATGGATGGACGGTCTAGATCTATATCGGGATTTTTACCAAGGAGTGTCCTGATCTTTTGTCATCAGGACTCTCGAAACCCCGAACTCCGAATCCCAGATACCGACTCCTCTCTCATGACTTTCGCCCTTGTTCACGAGGGCTTAACCCTCATGCACCTCCTAACGGATCCAACGGCTATCGGGCTCTCTAGCTAAGATCCAATGACTCAGATCAGTCCCACGCCATGTACTCTCTCACTGCTCTCTGGATGGAAAAAGAAACCAATGATCCAGATACTCCCACAGACCTTGGGGACCTATGGTCCCGATTTTCCTTGCTATTCACGAAGGTAGAGGAAAAGGGGAAAGGTATGTAACGCCCTTATTTCTTTCATCATTCTAACGGTCGTGAATGACCCGGGAATCTTTTGACGGGATCTCATCCATCGATTGATACTTATCCCTACGCTGTTACTTCAGGATTTTAAGAGGGTCATTCCTCCTCGTACAGGGTTGTTAGGGCTTTCACATTCAAGTCATTTTTCTAGGTTCTTGGTAAACCTTTCCCAGGAGGGAATCTCTATGAAGAGATCTATTCTGAGGCACTCCTGGAGATAGATAAGGGGAAGCAAATTCCTGAGAACGAACTGGAAGTCTGACTTGGTTCAACTTATTCATAATTAAATTCATTTATCAATCATAAACCAATTCATTCATTTTCTATTATAAGCATATATCTACCCTTTCTTATCAAAACACTGCACAGACATTCTTTACTCCAATCGTTCATAATTTCACAATTTATGAGCATACATGTCGGCATACGAATTTCAAGATGCAATATGTAAAACACTTATCAGAAATAACACCAGGAGTGAGTGCAACTGCTAAGAGGGGTGCTCGTTTCCACCCAACCGTAGGCTTAGCGACTCCCAACAGATTTACCACTAGCCACCCCCGAGCTGAGACCACAATGCTGTGAGACTGCGTCTCCATTTTCCAGTGACCAGGAGTGAAGGTTGCAATCCTTCCTCTCTGCTATCACTTACTCTACATATTGCCAGAGTTCTCCCCTCGCGTCTCCCTCGTAATCGCTTCTACCCCCACGCCTTATCCTATTGCGAGGTTTCATGTGGTATGATTACCCTCGCGCTGATCAGGCCTGACAGCTCTAAGGATGGGAGGTTCCCCTCCCATCCCTCATTAAACCATCTACCCACCAGCCTGCGAGATATTTAATTTAGGGCTAGCGAGCCACTTTTGTTTCTCCGAGCCAGTGGAGTCCAAATACGGTATTAATTCTCGGTGGAAGTTAACGCCACCTTTCCAGGTGCCTTCCACCACCATCGTGGTCTCTTTTTCAGCACATCCCCTCTCAGCAGTTCTGCAATATAAATTCATAATGTTATTTACATTCATCGACCTTCTTCATAAGGTCCATTCACATCATACATTCACATTTTCATCATGCTTTAGCATGGTAATTCCTATATTAGGATTAATTACAAATTTGGGGGAAACAGGGTGTTACAGCGTCACTTCTTCAAGCTTAATTTTTAATGTGATTATTTCTTCTTCAAGTCCTTTCTCTTCTTGACCAGACTCTGCCTCAAGCTGGTTTAGATCGTTAGTTGTTTCCTTAAGATGATTTGTTAATTTATTCTCTCTAATTTCTTCTTCTTCCTTATGTGCTTCTATGTTGGTTTCCAAACACTACTTTTGATATTCAATATTTTCTTCAATCCTTTTGGATTCTTCTAGTTGAGTTCTTAATTTCTTGATGACCTATTGGGATTCTTCAAAAATGTGAACACTTTCATTTTGTTTCATCAATTCTTTCTTGAGTGAATTGTTTTCTTCTCTTAGTTCATCTAAATCACTAATCAATTCTTCTTCATAATTTTCTTCCTTTTCAATAAGTTTTTCTGTCTCATTTCCTTCATGGAATTCTATTTCAATATGTCCACATTTTTCACAATTAAAACAAAACAACATACCTCTAGTGATTATGTACTCTTCATCTTCTGAATCTGCTTGACATGGTGAACATAATTCTTCTTGATTTGTATTTGCATCTTCTTTGACATTTTCTGAATCTGTGATGGGTGAAGAATATATGTCATGTAACTTATCGCAATGTTCTTTTGATTATGAAAATTTACCAACATTTTCTCTTACCAGATTAGGTAATCTTTCCCAGATGAAATCCATTGCTATTTTGTTATTCTTCCTCAATTCCTTCTTGGTTGTAGTCTTTTCCCTTTTTGAACTATCATATCCCGTAACAACTGATAGCCAAATATAATGTCCCTGTACCTATAAAAATACTTTCGTCCTTATGCTCCACATCTCATAATTAAAACCATTCTGACCATTAAACATTGGTACTACATTCTTAGAATAATCCATGATCTCCTTCCAGTGGTTAAATTGTTTCCTGAAGGAACCTCGCTCTGATACCAATTGTTGGATTATTGAGAGGGGGGATGAATTAGTAATAGAAATATTTAATCCGTTTTAACCATATAATCCAAGTGTTATATCAATGTATCATTATCATCCAATAGTTGCATAGTAAATAAGAAATGAACAAATGAAAATTCATACACATACACAGTACACCAGTGTTTTACGTGGAAACCCAAAGCGGGAGAAAACTGAAAAATTATTTTTCTTATATGTCTTGAAGAATTACATTCATTGGAAGCACCAAATTCCTTTGTTTTCCTGCTGAAACTGAAAGGAGGCTCCAACCCCCTAGTTTCTCAGGCTGCAACTTGAGAGAAGCTCCAACTCCCCAATTATCTAGCTACAACCAGAAGGAGGCTACAACCCCCTATGTTCTCTGGCTACAACTAGAAGGTGGCTACAACCACATGTCCTTGCCCTGTCCAACCACCCTGACATATAGTAGAATGATGGAACCACTTTCATACTATCACTGTGAGATATACTATTGTAAACCTGTACCAATCAACCTACACCAAACAACCTATACTAATAACCTGAACCATGCATCAACCTGTACCTCAACCTGTAATCAACTTGTACCATAAACAAGTGCATCAACCATGCACCAACCTATACCAAACAACTTGTAATCAAATTTCACCATAAAAAAGTGCATCAACCATGCACCAACCTGTACCTCAACCTGTACTATGAATAAGTGCATCAACCATGCACCAAACCTGTATAAATAACCCGTCAGAACAAATTTTCTAAACAACCTATCTCATCAATATTATCAACCAAATCAGATCTACTCGCCAATATCAATCACCAAGACAACTCTCAAATATGTGCATCAACCAAGCATAATGCAACAACTCATAATCATCACCAAGATCAATATGTGCTTCTAATAATACAAGTATGCTACATCATCCATAAACCATGTGTCAACAATACTACTAACAAGTGCCTCCAACCATGTACCAAGTATGTACCAATCATGTATCAACTACTCATTCAACTATGACTCATCAATATGTACCAACATCATGAACTATACACCTCATGTATGTGCCAACTCATCAACTACTTGTCTCAACCATGTACCCGACATGTACCTCAACCAAATTCCATCATCAATTTCATAATCCAAATATGATTTGTAACTCTGTAATATAGTTGGTTTATATGATCACATACCTACAAACCTTCCTTAACTTTAACAACAAGAGACTAGCATTTTCATCAAACTTTTCTTTAGTCTCACATGACTAGTTTTGGATTAGTCAACAACCCTAACTTGAAATAATCATAACTTTGTACCCGTAATGAATAAATATATGAAAATGAAAAAAAAAAATCTTCAATGTTTTTAATGCAATTCCTCTAGGTCTCACTACTTGTAACCTCTCAAAAAAGGATTTATAGCAAAAATGGCATACCTTGATGAATTCTGGATTATTCTAGAGAGTGCCCTTGTAGAGTGTGCCCCGCACGTAATATTTGTTGAATCGATCTGAAACTATTACAAAACATACTACAAACTGTACTATAACCAACACATTTGGTCTTACTAAATTTGGATCTATTATGAAGAAGTTATGACGTTTTTACCCGAAACACCTATTTTAGACTAGTTTCATGACTAGCCACAAACACTATTTTCCATAGAGTGTAACTCCAAAAATACAATGACCCACAAGCATAATTTTTTACCATAGATACTTGGATATGTTTCCTCAATAGAATAGAAATTTCATGGTCTGAATCATTATAGAAAAAAAATTATTGTAAAAATGGTGAGATGACCTGTAAATAACATACCTTAGAAAGCATCATCAAAAGAATTTATCCTTCCTTGAA
>CBVK0100745848.1:0-10855 GCA_900067695.1 Picea abies
AACCAAGATCCACTACCCTGGCTTGGTGACCAGTTGGGTGGTAGTGTCATATGGTTACATGTTCATGGTCATGATAGGTCGACTCATGATGAGACCTCTTATCCACCAACAAATCCCTTGAGTGTTTTATTCATATGTGGGTCCCCTTTTCTTGCTGAGAAACGTTTCAGTGTGTTCTCGAGGATCCCTGGGCGAAGCATCTCGAAGGTTGTGTTAGTCATAAAAAATGATGCTCAACTCATCTAGTAAGATAACAGGTATATGTGAGTCATTCACATTATAATGGATGCTACTTATTATTAATTATGCTGAAGAGAGTAAACGCCTCTCCTTTTCTTGTAGATGGCACAAATTAGAGAACTTCATACCTTTACTTATTCTTTCTTATGGGGAAAATTGTAAATGGTTGGCCTATTCTTGAAGATGAATTTATCTATAGCCAAAAAAAAATTGATCAAATCTTTTTGTTGAGGGGGATGGATTCCCAATTATAAACAATAGGGATTTAATCGAAGGATGAGGCCCAATTAAAATCTTCCTTGTTTGGTATGGAATAATCCTCCTAGTTAATGGTCCAACAATTGTTTGATGGGATTTAAAAGTTGTTTCAAAGTTTATTTCCATTATTTTTACAATTTTATAACTTTATAAGAATTAATACATCAAATAAATTAGTCTAATGAGTTTGAATAAATCTATCACCGAGGGTAACCTATAGACACAATCATTGAATACTATATATATCTTTAAATTCCTTTAAAAATATTTCTACGGAGAGTTTATTACTATTAGATAATATTCAGGAAATACAAACTATTTAATTGTAGAAAGGAGTAAAACTAAAACAACAAAAACACTCAGAAATAATTGGACACATTATTTCATATACAATATAATAGAAAATAAGAAGAGACTAATAAAACTAATTACCTTCACTGAAAATACCGAGTAACACATTCCACCATATAAGATAACTTAACAATATTGAAATTCTTACGAGATGCATGTGACTTTAAACCAATAGAATAATCCATGATAGTAAACAAATGCACAGAAATTCAACAAACCAAAATGTCTATGAATCAATCTTTGAAGTAATTCACTACTACAGTCCTTACAAAATTTCCTCAGAGACAAAAGCCCCTTTCCTAGAGGCCGATCCTTTTATTTATAAGAAAAATACATATTAAGAATAGTATAAACCAAAAAATAGAAAATCCAAAAATCTTGCATGCCACTATGACTCCAATTGGATGGATGATTCAAGGAGTGCATGTTCAACATCATTTCTTTCCCATTGCTCAAATAATTCTTCACGTAGACACAAGTGAGGGAACATGTGTTTATCCATCAGTAAATTGACACTTTCATTTTCATGCTTGAAATGCTTAATAAAATTTTCACTAATTAATATATGTTTGAACATGGTCATGCTCTAGAAAATTTATACCTTTGATGTTAGCTTCACTTTCATTAGATATTTGTTTGAAATCAGATAATACATCTTCTATCTGTTGAAATTCCTCATGCTAATTGAAATTAGGTAGACGAATTTTAGACATGGTCTCATCTATAAAATTCTACACTTTAATGCAGGGTGGCCACTTATCGTTAACTTAGTTCTATGACACCTTGGCCAAATCTCCTATTTTACTCACCTTTTCATTCTATATAATCCCTCCCCAGTCAGAAGCTTGATGCCATGATCTTATTCTCCACTAGCTTTCTAAATTTCTCTGATGTAATCAATATGATCATGTATCTTAGCTTGCTTCTCATTGCACCTCTGAATTTATTTTATGCAATATTGACAACTACATAGTTTCTTCTTGAATCTCTTTCACCTTGGCTATAAAATTCCTCTTAACCTAATCATGCTTCCTATCCTCATCCAAAATATTCTCTATAAAAATAATAACAATATGTCAAGATCCTTTATATTAATTTACTTAGTTTTTAAGGATTGCAATTTCTCTCATCATGCTTCCTTCTTCACTTTCATCAACTTTGGCTTTGTCAATAATAGCATGTGAAATTGTTACTTCAACAGAGATCCATTCACTAAGTTTTTCTCTTTTAAAGTCTAGAGGAGTTTCTTTTGTAGTGAATAACATAGCACTATCTACATCTACCCTCCTCTTTTTTTCTTTTTTTCTTTTGGAAATGGATTGTCTCAAATGATTATAGGAAAATGAATATAAATTAGTAACTTCCTCTAGGTGATCTGGAATTGGCTGGTCATCCCATGATATAATATTTTTGAGACTTCTCGGGATATAAAAATTCTCAATTTCTAGTTCTTTTCCCTTGTCAACTACTTGCTTCTTCTGCATATTTTGAACCTAATCAGTTACTTTAGGAGAAACCTCTTCAACCTGAGCACCTAACTTAGAAGCATCTTCCTTATCCTTATCATCCAATTTAGGGGTAGCTTCCTCATCCTCGGTCAAATCAATGAATTCACTAGGTATCTTGGTAGATTACTAATCTGATTGTTGTTTTGGTGTCTTCTCTGTTGCACTTCCAACATTACCTTGTTCCTTTGTAGCTTCCTCTTGTAGTAATTTCTCTTTTTTTGCTTCTTATTATTTCTTCTTTTCTTACAATTCTTTATTTTCCTCAACTTGTATTTTTTGTTCATCAACAATCTTACATTCTTCTTCTTCTTCTTCTTTATTTCTAGTCTCTTCTTCTTGCTAATCCTTCCCTTTTACCAACTTCCTGTCCAATTCCTCTTTTTCTTGTTATTTCTTCCTAACCTCTTGCAAATATTTATTTCTCTATTCTACTTCAATGAAATTCCTCCTCATTTCCAATTCTTCTTGAGTGGCATCTTCTTCTCATTTTCTTATTAAGTCCTTTTTCATTTTCCTCTGTAGTTATTTCTCTTGTTGTAGCCTCAATTGATCATCTTGAATAACCTTCAATTTTGCTTCTTCTTTAAACCTGATTTATTCCATCCTTATGGATTCTTTAGCTTCTCTTTAAGCTCTCTTAGTAGCTAATCCTCTATTTATCTCTTATGTTTTTTCTTTAGAGGAAAAAGATTTTTAAAACATTATACAAGGATTTTTTCCTCGTTCCAACACCTCATCCCAATCATGACCATTTGCAAAGAATAATTCATCTTCCCATTGTTCATGACTAAATGACCAAGTTAAATATATTAAATCATGGTTCTTAGACACTAGGCCTTTGGGGTCATGCCTTGTGAATTATGCCAATGGGAACATATACTCGAGATGACCAGCTACTTGTTTCCTTGTGTGCTTGGGCTATTTTATGAAATTATGACCAATCTTAAAACCATAAGGGATAAATATATTTTTCTTTTCTTCTTTTAATAATGAAGCATTGAATCCTTATAGAACTTTCTGATGGGATATTTCACCCGCAACAAGCATATATAATACATACTTGGGTATTATGAGCTATTGTAATTGCAACATAAATCCTTATGTAAGTTAGGTCTTCTTTCACATACCAATTACCAATATGATTTATAAGATTCTTTGCATCATCAGTTAATATAGGCCATTGTTTATAGAAAATGATGTAATATAATTGTGCTAAGAAAGAGTCACAAGTTTTGTATAGGACCTCTTGTATTTATTGTCCAATAAAATCTAATAATGGACAAGTACATGAGCCTCTTAAATATGCTAGCTAAAGTTAAGACTTGCAAATATATTTGTAGCAAATAAAACATCCAATAAATACAAATCCATATAAAATGTAGGCACAACACCATGATTTTCCTTAATCTTATGTACTCTTTCAATAATAATATTAAGTTTGTTAGACAAAATGGTTTCCCAATTAAACAATGCTCCTATTATGGATATTGTGTAAGCCAATGGCACCAATGAATTTGTGAACTGCAAACAATCTTTCTTATTGATTCTTTTGTAGCATCATGAGGTATTTCTCACAAGCAGTCATGGTGTCAGGCATGTGGGAATATTTGTTGACACCAAATTACTCTTTCATTTCAGTGAAAATTCCCTTGGGATGAAAGTAGGGCTTCATGGGATTGGTGATAGGTTTTGTGGGACTGTGTTGGGGTGTCACACCCACAAAGAGGAATAAAATATTCTAATTTAATGTTGAGTTTATATGGGATTCCTAAACTCACCCATTGAACTCCTATATAAGGAGAGGAGAGATTGTGACAAATATCATTGTGTCATTATAGAGTTAGCATAAGTGAGTGTGCATTTGTTCTAGGAGCTTGGAAGTTTCAGCAAGGGAAATTCTGCAATTTTGGAGAATCTGTCCTAAGGTTTCTTGGAGATTTTATGTTTCTATTTTTAGCCAAGGAAGGATTTTGTTTCAACCAAGAGAGGGCACATGTGTGAGGAGAGAGGAGAAGTTGAGTTGCATGTGTGAGGAGGGTACAGTCACACGTGTGAAGGAGCCATACAAATCACACAAGTGATCATAACTCTACGGACATGTAGTACAATCACATGTGTGAGAGAGGCAGAAAAATCCTCATGTGTGATTTTTGGGCCAATGTCAGTCCATACAAGCTTACGTCAATAGTACATACCAATATGATTTATAAGATTCTTTGCATAATTAGTTAATCCAGGACATTTTTTATAGAAAATGATGTAATATAATTGTTCTAAGAAAGAGTCTCAAGTGTTTGTATAGGACCTCTTGTATTTATTTTCCAATAAAATATAATAATAGACAAGTACAAGGGCCTCTTAAATTTGCTAGCTAAAGTTAAGACTTGAAAATATATTTGTAGCAAATAAAACATCCAATAAATAAAAATCCATATAAAATGTAGGCACAACACCAAGATTTTCCTTAATATTATGTACTCTTTCAATCATAATATTAAGTTGGTTAGACAAAATGGTTTCCCAATTAAACAATGCTCCTATTATCTATATTGTGTAAGCCAATGGCACCCATGCATTTGTGAACTGCAAACAATATTTCTTATTGATTCTTTTGTAGCATTGGGAGGTATTCTCACAAGCGATCATGGTGTTAGGCATATGGGAATCTTTGTTGGCACCATATTACTCTTTCATTTCATTGAAAATTCCCTTGGGCTGAAGGTAGGGCTTCATGGGATTGGTGATGAGCTTTGTGGAATTGTGTTGGGGTGTCACACCCACAAAGAGGAATAAAATATTCTAATTTAATGTTGAGTTTATAAGGGGTTCCTAAAATCACCCATTGAACTCCTATATAAGGAGAGGAGAGACTGTGACAAATATCATTGTGTCATTATAGAGTTAGCATAAGTGAGTGTGCACTTGTGCTAGGAGCTTGGAAATTTCAGCAAGGGAAATTCTGTAATTTTGGAGAATCTGGCCTAAGGTTTCTTAGAGATTTTTTGTTTATATTTTTAGCCGAAGAAGGATTTTGTTTCAACCAAGAGAGGCCACACATGCAAGGAGATAGGAGAATTTGAGCTGCATGTGTGAGGAGGGTACAATCGCACATGTGAAGGAGTCGTACAAATCACACATGTGAGAGAAACTCTACAGACATGTCGTACAATCACACGTGTGAAATTTTTCACATGAGGGAGAGGTAGAACAATTTGCATGTGTGATTTATGGGCCACTAGAAGTCCATACAAGTGGACGTCAATATTCCATACAATTCATACGACTGACGTCGGAAGGTTTTCAAATTGGGAATTTGTCCTAGGATTTTTGTTGAGATTGGTTTGTTGATTTTTCTATTTTTGGGAGGAGTAATTTGTCCTCAGGTTAGGTGTAAATTGTGACAACTGGGAAGGATGATTTTCCCCTCAGAAATTTCTGAATTTGAAAATTTACTAAACAAAAAAAGTTGTGTCTCAAGTGTGTGGATGATTTATCTTTGATCTTGTTGTTTCTACTGCTGTAATTTTCCGTCAATAATTCAAGGGTAAAATTGTTTGGTGATAACAATTAGGGTTTATTGTTTGGTTCACTTGGAAGTAATTTTTAGATATGAAATTAGTTTCATCGAGTTTCATATGAAAAATTGACATGGTTTCATAGCCGAGGATTTGAAGGAAGAGAGGGAGTCATCTCTTGAGACACATTTATTGTTTCCGTTGGAGGTACTTTAGAGTTGTTGTAGAATATTTTTTTTTGTCTTGTTCTAGGTAGGTCACAATGGTGAACACCTTGAAGATTGAGGACATGTTGGAAGGGACAACAAACTTTTCGGATTTGAAGGCCATGATCCTTTTAAAATGACCTTGAAGAGTATGTTGAGGGTGCGGTTCCAAATCCCACTGATCCATAGGAATTGACAACTCATAAGAATAAGGAAGTAAAGGTCAAGAAAGTGTTGCTAGAATCCATGAAGGATCACTTGATTCCTCACATTTTTGAGAAGAAGTCTTCCAAGGAGATGTATGACATTTTGGTGGGTCTATACCAAAACATGAATACATGCAAGAAGTTATATTTGAGGCACCAACTTAAAATTTTTGAGATGTCCAGTGAGGACATAGTATTCAACTGCGTTATGAAGACCACTTTGATCTATGATCAACTTGCATCCATTAACGAGATAGATAAGGATGTTGAGTTGGTGAATGTAGCATTGAGAGGTCTTCCCAAGACTTGGGAACCATTTTTGCAGGGGATTTGTGCATGAGAGAAGTTGTTAGGATTTGATAGACTATGGATTGATTGTATCCAAGAGGAGACTTAGTTAGTCTAGAGGGATGGATTGGATGGGTTGGTGAAGAGAATAGGGATGAGAACTAGGCCCTTGTAGCTCACACTAGCAAGGACTGAAGAGGTTCTCGAGGTAGAAGGCGTTCTTCTGAGAGAGAAGCATCTCCAGAACCAAGAAGGAAGAAGAATATTAGTAAGACAAGATGTTTTAAATGTCATGATCATGATCACTATGCTTCATAGTGTCCACACCGGAAAGGAAAGGGAAGAAGGAATAATGCATCAACAATAGAGTTTGATGAGGTTGAAGGTAGGTTTCATAAGGATATATTGTTGGTCTTCGCTCTTTTAGGTATGGTTCCCAGTAGTGGGACTTGGTTAGTGGATAGTGGATCCTCATGCCATATGATAGGTGCATGATATTTGTTTAATAGCTCCATCGATACTGAATCAAACTTGTGTGTAGATCTTGGTATGGGAACCATGTGTGCAATATGAGGATATGGTACAATATCATTTTGATTGGAGTCAGGTGAGGTGTTGAGGGTGTCAAATGTGTTATGGGTACCATATCTCAAGAGGGATTTGTTATTAGTCTCAGATATTGAGAAGAAGGACTACCATATATTGTTCCAGTATGGACATGTGTTATTTGTGCCCAGAGGATTTAACTTCATATCAGTAGTGGTTCTTGTAGTTAGAGAGAGAAACCTGTACAGGTTGAAGGGCCAGCCTATACGAGCTATTTCTAGCTGTAACAGACTAATAGAGGATAGTGAGTAGAGATATCCATAGGATATGTAGGTTCAGAGGGAGTAGGTGGCTACAAAGGTTGTACAGGCTTAGAGGGAGCCCGAACTCAGAGGTGCTCAGTGGGCTCAAAGGGAGAGTCATCCATTTAGAGGGAATTCCCCCTTAGGTTTAGGTGGGGGCATTTTCCAAGACTGACAGGAAGGTGTCACGGATCAAGGAGGCCAAGCAGGAGGCTCATAAGTGTAAGGATTCTAGGAGTTGCATGTCTTCCCAGGAGGATCCATGCTTTTCAATGAGTCTTGTTTCTATGGCAAAGGAAACATCCAATCAGGAGGATTGGAGAGAAATATTTGCTTCAGTGATAAAGGGAGCATACAATCAGGAAGATTGGAGTGAAGTCATGGTATTAGATCCAATGCAGAAGATAAAGCTACTTCCAATGTGGGATATAGAGGTACATCCATATTTTGGAGGATAGAATACCTCCCTCGCTAAGAGGGAGTGTTGATTCTTTTGTAGCATTGATAGGTATTCCCACAAGTAGCCATGGTGCCAGGCATGTGGGAATATTTTTTGGCACCAAATTAATCTTTTTTTTAGTGAAAATTCCCTTGGGATGAAGCTAAGGATTCATGGGATTAGTGATGGCCTTCATAGGCTTGTGTTGGGGTGTCACACCCACAAAGAGGAATACAATATTCTAATTTAATGTTGAGTTTATAAGGGGTTCCTAAAATCACTCATTGAAATCCTATATAAGGAGAGGAGAGATTGTGACAAATCTCATTGTGTCATTATGGAGTTAGCATAAGTGAGTGTGCACTTGTACTAGGAGCTTGGAAAATTCAGCAAGGGAAATTCTACAATTTTGGAAAATCTGGCCTATGGTTTCTTGGATATTTTATGTTTATGTTTTCAGCCAAGGAAGTCTTATGTTTTAGCCAAGAGAGGCCACACGTGTGAGGATAGAGGAGAAGTTGAGACACATGTGTGAGGATGGTACAACCGCACGTGTGAAGGAGTTGTACAACTCACACGTGTGAGAAGAATTGTACGGACATGTCGTACAGTCATACGTGTGACAATCCACACATGTGGGAGAGGAAGAAAAGTCCACACATGTGATTTTTGGGCAGGTAATAGTTCGTACAGGATTAATTCAACAGTTCGTACAACTACGTTATCATTTCGTACAGGTAACGTCAATACGTTTGCAAATTCAGAATTTGTCCCAAGATTTTTGTTGATTTTTATATTTTTGGGAGGACTGATTTGTCATTAGGTTTGGTGTAAATTGTTAAAGTTGGGAGGGCTAATTTTTCCCTCAGAAATTTCTGAATTTGACAATTTACTGAACATAAAATTTTGTGTCTTAAATGTGTGGTTGATTTATCTCTGATCTTGTTGTTTTCGTTGTTGTAATTTTCCATCAATAATTTCAGTGTAAAATTGTTTAGTGATAACAACTAGGGTTTATTGTTTGGTTCAATTGGAAGTAATTTTCAGATATGAAATTAGTTGCATTGAGTTGCATATGAAAACTTGACATTTCTCTCCATATAATTGGCACAACAATGTCATAGGAAACATGTATGGCTCTCTGAAATTTATGATAGAATACCAACTGATATTTTTATATAAGAACCTTTTATCTTCCCTTCACATGCTTGCTAAAATATTTTCCACATCATTATTATTGTAAAAAGAATTCATGAAAAGAGTAGCTAAGATGACTTTAGGTTTTGGAAACCTATAATGCCTCTCCAAATTCTTAGCTAGGAATGAACTCATGCATTTGTCCTTCTCATCTACAACAATAATCTTCTTTAAATTAGTGTGGTCTATAATCCACTCAATGGCCTCAAAACAAGGAAATATTAATGCTCTCGCTACCACAAAGTGTTTATGAGATATTTTTATATTCATGAAGACTTTGTCATCAATTTCCCTAACCACGAGATCATTATGAGGTACCGCCTATGAATATTCTTCTTTCCTGAAGTTCAAATACAAATTATTCCACCTTGGAAAGGGGGTTTGATTTCATGTTCTTGCTTCAATGTCTTTGAATATTGGTTGTGGTAGATAATCCTCATGTACAAGGAACAAAATTACAGGAACGTATTATTCTAATGGATCCTTGACGTCTACTGGTCTCCTTTGGGAACCCTCCCATGTTTCTTTATCTTTTACCTTTAGAGACTTAGATGGAGTTTTCACATGGGTTCTTCTTAGTGGAATGTTATTATTGAAATTTTTACTACACGATAATCAATTTAAAATAGCATAAAGAAAACATATGTATCCAAAAACATTATATCCACAAGCATTATGTACAACTACTTAGATTAATAAAGGTTAAACAAAAGTTCTAATAAATAAAACAAATCTTATACGAATTCAAAATTAGTAGTCATATCATTGAAATGAATATTCTGAAACATTCCTCCACATCATCTGAAATGCATAAACTTTGTTAAAAAAATCCAATTTTAGTAACTTACTTGTGTTGAGCAAATGGGAAAACAAGAAATAGAATCAAGGAAACCAACACACACAATCCACTTTAGCTCATGAATCTATATACTCACACATGGAAAACATAGCAATATTACAACACATAATCACTCACACTGGAACTGGAAATAATAACTTGAGAAATTATGTCGATAACACTCGAATCTCACAAAGTGTGTCCAAATTCATACCCAAGATAGTTCAATTGGTCAAAGAATTAGAATTTTATAACAAACAGATCAAATCTTAGCACCATGATGACAATATCTCTCTTAAATTTGATTGGATTCACCCAATTCCCAAAATTAAATGCCAATTGGATGTCCTAACTTCTAAATTAGCATACTAATAACCAATAGATTTACTTCTTCGTTAGTCACTCTGTTAATATCCAAAGACTGAATACAAAAGAACCACAACAGATATACAAGAACAATATGCAAAATCTCCTTTATTACCATCAAACCCTTAGGGTAGGGTAACACCATATATTAATCCTTATGGAAGGATAAAACTCCTCAAGCAATCCTTACGAACCTGAATAGATATACCAATATAATAACCACAAATACTGAATACACAATACATCCACAAATCAAGATAGAAGAAACCACACTATATTAATACCAAACCCTTGAGGTAGGGCAACACCATACAATGGATCCTATTATGGAAGGGATCCTCTCCTGTTCACTTGCCTCTTCGAGGGGGCCTCCTCCTATTGAGCTACCGCTCCAAATACAATACTTCTCTTCATGTCTCATTACATTGCTTGAACTCCTTTGTATAGTGCTACCATCAGCTAAGAACATTCTAGAGGAGGAATCTTCTAGAAGTAGAACCTTTTAATAAGTCTTCTTACATTTATTATATCTAACTACCATAGTGGGTCTTATTTACTAATATAGTGGACCTAGTCCACCTTACATTGAATGACC
>CBVK0100745849.1:0-10855 GCA_900067695.1 Picea abies
CTGCCTCATTGTTCTGTAATGAAGATCGACGATCTTCATCCAGGGACTCTAAGTTCAGCAAGCACTGCTCCATTGGAGCAGTGTCGGGTAATATCTTAATTGCGATGCGTAAGGTGGGAATTTCGCACTCGATGGGAAGAGTGGTCTCAACCCCATGGACTAGATGAAATGGTGTGAAACCTATGGCCATTCTCATGGCCGTATAGTAAGCCCATAGCATGGAAAATAACATATGATTCCAATTGGTCTTATGTTTATTAACCATGTGCTGTAACATGGTCTTGAGGACCTTGTTAACTACTTCAACTTGTCTGTTAGACTGAGGGTAATATGGTGAGGCAAACTCATGGGAGAATCCTAACCGAGATGAGAGTTCGACGAAAATCTCATTCTGGAAGTGTTTCCCGTGATCGGAAATAAGTTGGAGGGGTACTCCAAAGCGGGATATGACGTGGTTAAAGAAAAAACACGCTGCGGTGTCAGCAGTATTGTTGAAGGTGGGAATAGATTCCGCCCATTTTGTGAAGTAATTGACTGTGACAACAATGTATTTGTGGCCATTGCTGGAGGGGGGATGACAAGTCATGAAGTCAATTCCCCATTTACAAAAAGGGTCGGTAGTAATGACTGGCTAAAGAAGAGCAGGTGGTGCCCGTGCTTTGTTGGTGTAAAGATAACATTTCGCATATCATTTCACGGTGTAAATGTAATTGTGAAACAATGTAGGCCAAAAATAACCTACTCGGATGATTTTCTGAGCAGTGGACATTCCCTAAAGATGGCCCTCACATGCATCATCGTGGAAGTCATTCAAGACTCTATCGGCCTCATCAATAGTCAAGCATCGATGAAGTATGGTGTTGACCCCTCGGCGGTATAAGATGTCTCCGATGAGGAGGTAGCGGGGGGCCTAGTGGTGAATACACTGACGATCATCTCGTGATAGGTGGTTACCGAACTTTTGGGTTCGGAGGTAGACGAGGAGGTCGCCGTACCAAGGATCATTCGAAGTGATGTAAAAGAGATGTTCGTCGAGAAAGTCGATATTGACGGGGGCACTGGTAGTATCAGAGGGGAAGGTCATGACAAGTTCAGCGAGGACGAGAAATTTCTTTCTCTTGGGTATTGAGAATTCAAGATCGTACTCTTGAAGGATAATGATCCATCGGGAAAATTTTCCATTAATTTGCCGATGACAGAGCAAGTATTTCATAGGGTTGGAATCTGCTATGACCTTAGTCATGTGAAGCAGAATGTAATGATGTAGTTTCTAGACTGCAAGGACGACTGCAAAGGCTAGTTTCTCTTCATGTTTGTACTTCAAGGATAGCCCAGAGAGGTTTTTACTAATGTAGTAAATGACGTGCTCATGATCATCATCACTGATTTGTATGAGAACTCCTGCTACTGAGACAGTTGATGCTGATATGTAGAGGATATAGTCATGATTATAGTCGGGTGAACTAATTAAAGGGGCATTATATAGCGCCATTTTAATATCATCAAATTCTTTTTGGGAATGTTCATCCCAGTGAAATGGGATGTCGTGGCATAGTAAGTGAAGGAAACCATGTGCGCGAGTGGTTTAGTCTGGGACAAATCGTCGTAGAAAGTTAGATTTTCCTTGTAGGCTCTGGAGTTGACGTAAATTCCAGGGAGGTCAAATTTTTGTGATGGCTTGGACTTTGAGGGGGTCCACGATAATACCACTTTGGGAAATGATGAATCCGAGGAGGCACCCTGCAGTGACACAGAATACTCACTTGAGGGGGTTCAAGAAGATGTTGTATTGATGACACCATTGGAAGATGATTTGTAAATCATCAAGATGTTGGGTGCACTTCTTGGATAGAGCTGTGAGGTCATCCAACTATGCAAGGATGATATGAGCTATATTGTGAAAAATGTATGTCATAACCCATTGGAAAGTTGCGCCAACATTCTTTAACCCAAAAGGCATGACCCGATATGCAAAAGTACCCCAAGGGGTAGTGAATGCAGTTTTGTATTGATCGGTTGGGTGGATTTGGATTTGATTATAACTAGAGAAACCGTCCATGAAGGATAGAGCCTCGTGGCCTGTGCAGTCATTCATAATTTGGTCGATGAAAGGTGTTGGAAAGTTGTCTTTTGGACATGTGTGATTGAGATCATGAAAGTTCGTGCAAACGTGGATAGTGCCCTATTTTTTGTTAACGGGTATAGGGTTGGAAACCCATGATGTTTAGGTGATGGGGCAGATGAACCTAGCCACGTGTAGTTTGTCAATATCAGCTTTGATGGCTGTTGCTTTGGATGGGTGTAGCGGTCGCTATTTTTTATGAACTGGGATGATATCAGGCCAGGTGTTGATGCGATGTTCAATGATAGAGGGATCAAGGCTAGAAATTTCTATGTATGACCAGGCAAAAATATATTGATATTCTTGGAAGAGGGCTTTATAGGCGGTGATTTCTTGAGGAGTGCAAGCGGTGCCAATGGTGATTTCCTTGACGACTCCATTTTTGATGGAAATATCAATTTTGATGGTCGGGGAAATGTTGACCATGTTTCCTTATTCAAAAGCATCAGGGGCAGGAATGGGGTTATTGAACCAATTGATATGCCTTGATGGGATAAAATCTTTGAATTTGACTGTGTATATGAGGTGTTGGTTAGGAGGCGTGGGGGATTCCTGTGGAAGGAAGAGTGCTTGGTGGTGTAGCGCATCCCATGGGTAGTCGGGGGTGTTTAACTCTTCAATTATGTCCTCGTCATAGTGGAATTGATGGGAATACAGGGGGTCGTAAAGAGTGATATCGGTGACTCTTGTCAGGGGGCTGCCCCCTGGTGATGAAGAAGCAGAGGAATGACGTAATGAAATTTCAATGGTTCTCTTGACATAAGCCAAATATCAAAGTACTAAGGAGTACCTGTGGTAGTTGGATGTAAAATTTCTGTAGGGAAATGAATGGGAGAATTGGGGGGATTTGGGGGTGAATCCTCGGGTAAGTCATCCAAGAACCACGAAGGCATCGGGTGGGCCTTGGGTTCAGGAGAAATGATATGAATAATTCTTAGTGACGCGGTAAGGTCAACCATCGATTCTGTAGGGTTTTGAATCAGGGTCAATTGGCATTTCCTGTATTCAATGATCATAGGACATTGGTATGTAAAATGATCTAAGGATTCACATAGAGAGAAAGAGCACCTCATACATTCATTGAATGAAATTGTGACATAATGGATGTCAGTGATGTTTGGTAGGGATGATGTAGCTAGATTGGGTTCGTTCTGGAAGCTTTGGCGTACTGTGGCTAATGTCTGTCGGGAGCAAGGTAGTGCTGGGAAATGGTGGGTATAATGGCCATATTTTGAACATATAGCATAAGTGAATTTGGTTCACAGCCCTTTACTACTTGAGTGAGGGGCGGTAGTGACAGTACTTGCTACAATGGAAAGTGTTGATGGAGTTTGATTGAGTGGAATCAAGTTTCGTAACTCCGGTAGAGATGGGTAGTTGTTGGTTTGGTGTCCATCTTTCTCACATAGTGCGCAAGGGGGTTGGACGCACGAGGGAAGTGGAGTTGTGGGCTCCTTCTTCTTTCTCTTGACCCTAACTGTGGTAGGGAGGGTAGTTGAGTTGGGGTGCAGAGGGTATGGTGGGAGTGATTATGGGAATCGTCATTGGGACTCCTTCCATTTGGGGGGGAAGGGATGGTCGAGGGACCATCTCTAGTGGATGTAAATACCAAACTAGAATTGCTAACACAATATTAGGGAGGGTAAGCGTTGCGGCTACTTGGAAAGATTGTATGCCTAGTGGAAGGTAAAATAAGGGGATTTGAGTTATGTCTTGGGGAACTATCTCCCAAAATAGGACATGGCCTTGGGGAGAGGTGAAATCGTGGACTGGTGGAGTCAACGGGTTCGCAGGAGGCTCTTGAGGGGGGTGCTCTGTGACTAGTGGGACATCAGAGATGATAGAAGCCTCCCTAGGAGGAAGGGTATCCTCTAGGTTAGTGCCATTGGATGATACAATAGATACTTGATTGGAAGGATGAAGGAGTGGTGGTGCACCATGGTAAGTGCCTAACAATGATGGGTCTTTGAAAATTATAGGACCCATTTCGATGAGTGGGTATGCATCATGAATCATGTGGATGAGAGGAAGGATCTTATTGATGTTGGCAGACGGGTTAGTCTCGTAATGTGAGACTTGGTCAATGGTAACAATATTCCCATTATCGGGGAACATCATCGTTCGAAAGACGGAAGAGGCAACTGCCTTCATAGCGTACATGTAGGTATGACCAAACAGGATATTATAATCGAGTGGGGCATCGATAACTTCAATGTCGATGAGAATAGTCTTGCCCTCGAGTTCTACGGGGACATTTTGAAAGATCCCTTCAGGAGATGATGGTCATCCGTCATAAGCTCATAAGGTAATGGAAGATGGTATGAGTTCGGGGGGACCAAGTTTTTTCCAGACAGATTTGGACATAATGCATGTGGATGCACCTTCATCGATGATGAACTGATGAACTGTAATGTTCCAAATTTTTACTAGGATTTGAAAAGCAATCAAAGTGGGAAGGCGAGGTTCTCCATTGTCGAGATCAAATGTGATGAGTCAAGTATCTGTGGGGTTGACTGCCCCCAAGGCGGAAAGTAATGATTTCTGCTGAGTGGGACAAGTCTGAAGAACTTCTAGGACTGACATGGAAGCCAAGGATTATGCTAAGTCATCAACCAAACTATAATTATGAGCCGCCCTAGCCTGCGGGTTGTGGACATTCCTACACAATGGGATGTGAGGGATGTGAAGAGGTTATTATGCGTTAGGGTGAGGGATCACCAATGGGGGTCCCATTGGTGTAGGGATTGTTTCTGGAGGAATGGGAGGAGACTCATCAGGTGCATGGTATTAACGATTACATGTTTGTAGAAGGATTTCTTCTTTACTGGTGAGGAGGATCGTGCGATCTATTGGATTGTTTGGATTGAGGTATCATCCCAACTGTGGTGGGGTAGGCTATATCTCTTGTTGGGTGTATATCACACCTTGGTGTGGAATGGGATTCTAGAGCACGGCTGGGGGGGTTGTTTCACATATTGTTGTGGGGCTTGCTGAGGGGTAGGTGGTGTTGGAGGATGTGGTAGACTGCCTGAGTCTTTCAACTGTTTAAAATCAACGATTTGGGGGCAATGATGAGTATAATGACCAAAATCACCGCAAAGGGCAGAAGGGAAGTTTGTTTTAATAGAATTTTTATTTCTCCCTTGATGCCTATTGTTGTTGCCTCCCTGGGGGTTCTAATTCCCTTAGTTATGGTTGCCCCCAGTAGGTTGGTTTTGTTGGGGTTGATTCTCGCCTTGGATTGGGTTGTTATTGTTCCTATTTCTTCCTTTCTTTTTGGCATTATTCGACGGATGGGTTAAATTTTCCGTATTCAACAGTTTGAAATTTTGATATTGTTGAACGAGAGAGGGTTGAACAAAATTTACCCCAGCATGAGGGTGTGGGGGGACCATAGGGTGTGGTGGACTAGGAAATGGAAAGTACGGATTCTGTGGGATTTGTGATCCGTAAGGTAATTAGGAAGGAGAGGCACTTTCACTAGTACTTAAAGTATAAGCTGAGGTAGAGGGGGTACCAAAACTTGTTTGGATAGGTGGGTGTATTGGGGGTGCTGGCAGTGGCCCACTGATGGGCGGAGGAATAACAATATGGTATGGATGTTGATAAGGGGGTGGGGGGAAATAAGAGGTTCCCCCATATGCCGACGGATATTGAGGTGTGCCATACATTGGTGGTGGTTGGGGTTGAGGATTGTGGTGTGTGGTATTACCAATCAATCCATCTGCTAAGTGAGACATCTCAGGTTTGTCTTGACCGAATGGCACGGGTTTGGGGAGATTAGGAAGTACCGTGTATAAGTACCCTGAGTGTGAATAGATGAGGTCATATTGTTGAACCTTACTGATGGATTCTTCTTTGGATTGAGGGAAGGTGGAAGCTACATCTTTACCGAGAAGAGAGACAAGTGATCTGAGAAACCAGTCAAGACACTGTTGTTTGGTGGTTTCTGCTTTGCACAAATTATGTCGTCTACACCACTCATGAATGTGATCAACGATATGTGTGGCTGAGGTTTGCTTGAAATTAGAGAGTAGTTCAAGACCATTGTCATGGCATATTGGTAATTGGAAGACGGTCAAAAATGCTTTGGCCAAGAACTCGAAAGTCGCATGGGACCTGTTAGAACCCTATATAATAGGGGAATCAATATTCTGAATAATGTCTATCTATTTCAGGCATTACACTTTTGCTCATAACGGATAGTGAAGGCAGCAAAAAGCACTCGACTCTGACCAAGCATAAGCCAAGAACCTTGCACGCAAACTTCAAAGCAAGTTAAAATGTCGGTGCATTTTGGGCAAGAAATTTTGAATAGTTGGTTTGGGTGGCAAAAAGCTATACATGGATAAGTTTTTGATTTTGTTTTTAAACTGAAATTTAAACTTATTAGTCTAATTTGGCCTTTTTTTTAAGTCTAAATTAGTTCTTGGCCTTATCACAGGTTTTTGGTTTGGTTTTCTTAAAATTTTGATTAAAAAAATATGTTGGCCCAAGGCCAAGCTCAACACCGAGAGTTGTTATTTATATCTAGAGCCACGCATCTGCATCAACAACAACACAAGTCAACCACCAAAGAAAACAACATCCAAGCCAACACCAAAGCACCAGCACCAAACTCAAGTGGTAGCCTTGGGCTCACATCATCGAGTATATGATGCAAACATTCGCATATATAAACGCTTTTAAATTCCTTCTCCTCGTGAATGTGGGATATTACCCACAGAAGCCAAAAAATAGAATAAAAGAATAGGCCTAACTTCTACCATGAATTCCTCATGGGACATCTGGAAATCTCCTGTTTGAACACAAAATTGGAGGTCGTTTCTTGTTCCATCCATCGCTAAGGAGTTTGGTAGTTGTCGAAGTGAATCCTTAGGAGCCAAAGATAAGCCCAGTTACCAAATGCGCGTGCATGCTTGGTCAGAGTATGAGATGAAACCCTTATGAGCTAAAAAATTTCCACGATGTATATGAGGAGAGTTTCAGGTGTGAGCTGAAAGCCAGATGCTGGTTTTCCTCAAGTTCTTGACCAAACAAAAGGCCTGTATACAAAAAGTTGAACAGGCACTCCAGTTTGCAGAGACAACGATGTTAAAATCTCAAGTAGAAGTTAAGGTGAAAGAAAAACAACTAATTTGACAAACCAAAATGTGTTTGCATTTAAGTGTATGCCTCGTGTTCTAATTTTCATTGTTTTATCTTGTTTGATCTCCGTGTTTGTCAACTTCAGTACATTTCTTGTGATTGGAAAGACATCTCCAGTCACATATCAAGTTCTAGGACACCTGAAGACTTGCTTGGTTCTAGCATTTGGCTATATTTTACTTCATGATCCATTTAGTTGGTGGAATATTCTGGGAATATTAATTGCTATAGTCAGGATGGGCTTGTATTCTTATTTTTGTACAGTTGACAGTCAGTCAAAACAAAGTGAGCCACCTGCACAACTATCTCAGGTCAAGGATGGTGAAACAGAGCCTCTTATCATCATCGAGAATGGTTCCAATAAGGGAAATGATAGCATTGGTCCTAAGGGGCCTATATGGGCATCAAACAAGGATCTGCATGCTTAATCCAAATCTTCACTAGAGTCGTGATATCAATTCCTAAAGCCCCATTATGTGTTGAGAGTCAATGAGTTTGGGAGAAAATAGTTTTATTGGAGCTTGCTTATCAAGGAGGTGCACTGGACTAATAGTCATCGAAGGTTTGGATGATATATTCTATAGGATTGTAGACAGTATTCATCATTTTCACCGGTGAATTGTAGAATATTTCACAGCGACAACTTTATGCCAAATGGCCGATGAACGGATCCTGCTAGTTGATTTGTTTCATCTTGTCTCAAATAGATTGGAGATTGTAGTACAAAACATTTTTTTTTAAATGTTTGTAATGGAGTTACTAGCTGGAATAAGAAATTCCACACTGAGCAAAGCTGCATTCAAATGAAAGATGATGTTCTTAGCCATTGACAGTTTGTATGAAGTGGACATCTTGGAGGGTGCCTGGTTACCACCTTGGCTTGCAGTTCGCCTAGTTAAATTTCAGGCATTTGTAGTGGAAATTCTGCAGTAACTTTGGTGAAGCAGGGACAAGACTTGGTAATTAGTAATGTTGGAGACTCAAGAGCAGTTATGGTTACAAGATTTTAAGACAATTCATTGTCTGCAGTGCATTTGACTGTGGATTTGAAACCCAATCTCCCAAGGGAAACTGAGAGGATTCGACAATGCAAAGGCCAAGTTTTTGCATTGCATTATGAGCTTGAGGTATCATGTGTTTGGTTGCCTCATAATGATTCCCCAGGGCTGTCTATGGCTAGATATTTTGGTGATTTCTGTCTGAAGGAATTTGGCCTGATTGTTGTGCCTGATGTCTCTTGTCGTCGTTTAACTGAAAGAGATGAGTTCATTATACTGTTTTCTGATGGGTTTTGGGATGTATTGTCTAATAAGGAGGTTGTGGACATTGTGGCATTGGCACCTTCTCAAACAACTGCAGCCAGAGATTTGGTGGAATATGTTGTTCGAGCATGGAGGTTAAAATATCCAACTTCGAAAGTGGATGATTGTGCAGTGGTCTGTCTTTTCCTCAATAATTCTCTGCCATCTGAGCCAAAATCAAAAGCTGCACTGGCACAGGGCTCTAGTACTCAAGCAATACCAAAAGAGATCACTTCAGTGTCAACTACAGAATCATGGGAAGATTCAGAAAACAAGACAAAAGACTTCCTCATAGACAGTAAGACAAATACCCCCACATTAGAGTGTGCAAACACGGTCAGGAATGTTAATGATCTGAATGAGGCATCTCAAAATTTAAACAGAGTCAAGAGCTCCAAGGAACTGAAGTTCCCAGAGAGAATGTAATCCCAGAGAAAACTTTTTGAGTGTATTTCCACTGGTGATGATGAGGAACGATCTGCACTTGATGGTGTTACAAGGGTGAATTCTCTTCTTAATCTTCCCAGGTTTTTGACGGAAGACAGAAAAGGAAGCCTCGAAATACCCTATAGAAGAACTGGAATATGATGCAACAGTCACTTCAAAATTCCTGATGATTGTTGTATATTTTACGGGATGAATATTTCCGATCATTTGATGGCCAAATTTGAAAGGAACTAGACATTTGGTAATGTCAAAATTGGCAAAGAGAATCAGATCCCAGATTATAAGGCAAAAGTTTAATGAATAAAAGATGAGATGGTTGAGCATTTACAGGGGCATGGTGCAGTTCTCTACACATTGACAGAGGTGGAAAAATATCCCAGCGTTTAGGCATTGACTGAAACATATGGCGGACAGGGTCAGTTACAGGGAACACATGGTAGAGGTTAGAGCACTGATCCTCCAATTGGCTGCAAATCTCCAACAACATCAAGAATTCAACGACTTCTGCATTCATTGGTTTTTGATGTTGTTAGAGTCTATTCACCAACAAATCTTAAACAACCTCCAGTATTCCAGATGTCGAGGCAGCAGTTACCAATTTTAACTTTCCTTTGGTTTGCAGTTTTGTTTGTTTTAGAGATAGTCTACAGGTGTCGAGATTTTTGTAACTTCTTTTTTATTTTTAGAAAGCAAAGTTATGAGCTCGAGTCTTGGAGGACTGAGATATTTTCCTTATTTATACACATGTAAAAGACAAAACAGAGGTTTGACCTGTGGGGGGTTTTGGTTCGAGCTGTGAAGTGTTTTTCTTTTTTGGTTGGACCTGTGAGTTTTTTTTTTTGTTTCCTTTGGGCTAGAATGTGGGTTCTACCATTCCAGAAAACTTTTCTGTAATCTTTAATGATCAATCAGTAATGGGCATGCTTTTTACAGGATTCTTGTGTGGATGTATTGGTGGCATTTCTTTCTCTGCTAAGTATTTTTCCTATCATCTTTCCACTTGTTTTCAATTCTTATTACCAGAAGATAATAACATAAAAGAATTTATTGTGAAATACTCTGCATCTGATCTTGTGATAATCTTTATGTTTCTCCTCTAAATACTCTGCATCTGATCTTGTGATAATCTTTATGTTTCTCCTCTAAAAAGATTAGTTTATGAATTCTTAACTGCTCATTTGCTCACTTTTTCCTCCCCTAGTTCTTCCTCAAATCGACACCATTCAAACTTAATTCGATCCAACACTTCCACTACCTTTTCCTGTGTAAGAGTTTTGTCTAGATCTGAGAGTGAATCACATATTTAAGTGCAGACCCCATTTGCCCAATGGCCCTCCTTGCTGTCCCAAAACAATCATTTAAAAACCCCATACTTTCATTACTTTCATAGCTATCCTAACATCCATCCCATACAAACCAAGTTAAATTGAATAGAGAGATCCCTCTCTAAGTCTTGGAGGGCTAGATCCAAGATTCCAAGTGGTTCGAGGTTACCTCTGTGACTGCCTCCGTAGCCTTGGGAAAATTATAGAGCATTAACAGGACCCCAATTTTTCATCTACATACCATTTGGCTAATGGGCCAGTGAGTGTGCGTTGAAATAATCATAGTCTAACAGAATCATCCATGATGTTGTTGGAAGAGCACCATAGGGGGAAAGTCATGACATGATTGGCAGGGTCGTCCCCTGCCTTTCCTTCAAACTTGGGGATGTCTGAAGATAGTTTGGTGGGAATTATAGGCCATGTGGGGTCATGCAATCTAGGATCATTGGTGATTTTGCTTAGATATGGTATGTTAAGAGAGGCCAAATATGGCATCTGTAGTGGGGGGGGGG
>CBVK0100745850.1:0-10855 GCA_900067695.1 Picea abies
CCTTTTCTATTTTCCCAAATTATTTTCTCCCTTTCTTTTCCCTCTTCTATACTTGCTTGTTTTTCCCTTTCCTTTTTCCCTTCTACTATTCCTATCTCGTTCTATACTTATTCATTTTTTCAAAAAGATGGGTTCCCAAGTTGGTGGACTTGCAGAGCCTCATCTCCATCCATACCCTCAGATCACGAATCTGACCAACTGCTGCGCTATCCTATACTTAGCTAATTTTGCAATGGGTTCTCAGGTTGGCAGGGTCGAACTCTCATACCCCTTGTTTCATTATATATATTTGTCATCCAAAAGTTACATTATCTACATTTTGACCCTCGAACACCCCGAACTTCCAAGTCTCATTCTTCCTACGATGATTCTATATGACTGTCGTGCTATCCTATACTTAGCCAATTTTGAACCTTCTGCAATCAAAGGTTCGCAGGTTCCCATGTTCACAAAAGTATCAAATCATATTTCTCTCTCGTCCGTCCACACCACCCTCGCGCTCTTCCCAACAAGAATTGTGTATGCTTTGAATGCTAAAAACTCACCATGCAAGTTCATAAAGATTGTCGTTAATAAGAAAAGGGATTGAGGAGATCTCCTATTAAAACACATTGAACCAGGATTTATGAAGGATTATATTATCCCTCTCAAGCATTCATTTTAAACATTATCTAGAGAAAAGGAACATTTTTTATCAAATTGTGGTAGAAACTTGACAACAATTATGTGGAGATACATTGAACATTTTTTGGAATGAGGACCAGAGCTTTCAGTGGTCCAGAGGATATTATTACTACTCATCCCCTTCTGCTCTGAAGGAAGTAATCTGGATGTTTGGAATTGCGCCTGCAGGTGGTGTCCCAAAATTCTGTGACTGTAAGGAGTTGGTCGACTAGTGCACTAAAAGATATATTCTAAGCCAACGGGTCATTCCCCCGCCTCTTTGTCACCTAAAGTATTTTGTAAGATGTTAATACTTCCTGAGCAAACATTTACCTTCAAGGGAGAATATTGCAAAAATTATTAAATAAGAATGAAAATGGGTTGGAACTCTTACCTAAGTTCCTCGAGAACCCAGGGGCTATCCCCGAGGAAATCACGAGATTGCATGTTAACTCATTCAAAAATCCTTTCCAGGATATTGCTTGTCTTTTCACAAGGATAACATGACAAGAAACTACAACCAACATTTCCCTCGGTATTCTTTACATTTTATACTTTACGGTCAATGAATAGGTCATCTTCGTTTGAGGCAAGTTGATTTCCATTGAAATCTCTTCCCAATTGTCACAATATGAGAAGGATAAGAAATTATTTATGTCATCTTATTTGGTTTTTGTGATAGCACATTGCTATCATTTTCGAGATTATCTGTGTGTAAGAAGGTAAGCTGTGAATTCAACCCGATAACCTTCTGGTATCAGACATTATGGAGGCACAAAGTCTTCCAACATTTTTATGAATTTTTGAATGATTGTCTCAGTTTTTAAAGGCTTGTTGTATGGAAAGGAAACTCCCCAAATGTCTGACCAAGTGAGTAAGTTCTTGGATAGGAAGGGGACACTAAAACAAATGGAGAATTACAATGTCATAAGGATTTTCAATTCCAAGGAAAATCCTTCCTTCCTTCCATGCCACATATCTGACAAAATGTTTGTTACTAAAATAGCAAAGTAATACAACTACTAGTTTCATATTTTCCATGAAAAGAGAAAAAATCAATTCATACCTCTTCCTTAGAAAGTTGGGGACTTGATATTCAGAAATATGAACAAGATTGATGAATTTGTAGTCCATTTCCATGACCTAAATCTAAGATATGCTGAAAGGGTAAAAGGGTTCGACCCTAGCGGAATTTTTGTACAACATCTACTAGCAATTGGATTCAACAATTCGTTTATTAATTCTATTATGAATGAAGACATAGATAATGACTCGGGCACTCTTACTCATGACAGTGGAAACCTGGAAACAATACTCATCATCAATGAGTTGTACAAACATAGAGGAAAAGGTATTAGGGAGAATAGTGTCCAATCCCTAACTGTCACTACAAAGAGTACAACATCTCAGAGAAGTGCTCCAACAACCCACCAAATTAAGAAACTGACCCATAGTTCTTCATGTGGAGGGGGAGATAAGAACCCTCCTTCGGGAAAAATTGAAAGTGCCCATAAAATTTCCTTGAGGAAGAAAAGAAAAAACATTGTGCATGAAGAGGAGGGACCTCGAGCCGAAAGCGATCTCTGCAACCTCTCCCTCGAGAATATGGAACTCAATATTGACATTGAAAAAGTGTTCCCCAACACTGATCTACCAGAGGACATGGCTCACCATAATCCTCTGATGGAAATAATTGAGAGTGAGACCTTCGATGAAGAAGAGTCTTTTGTATTTCAGAGAGTTGTTTTTTACAGTGAGTCCAAAAATTTAATTATTGAGAAAAGAGATGTAAAGAATAAAAAGGGGAAATCTCGTTCAGAGGTTAACCTACGGAACATGTGGCCTTCCCAAATTTCCCAAATTCACCAAGCAACTGAATATGCTCTAGACGACTCTATTGGAGGCCTTGAAGTAGAGAATGTCAAGTTAAAGGAAAGAATCAAAGAATTGGCAGAAGCTTTGATGCCTCTTCCAGTACTTGCTAGTCCTTTAGAAATAATTGAGCCTACCACACCTACAACAAAGATGAAAGAATATTTAAGCCTTCTCACATCAGCCATGATCTATGTGGAGAAGAACATTAAGAAAAGAATGGAATTAATTATAGAGGCTTGTGAGATGTCAAATAACATGGTCTCTTTTGGAATGAGGGCACATTCCTTCCATGAATATTTACAAGCGGATTTTAAAATGAAGAAGGTTTTTACCTTGACATGGTCGTACCCTTCAGTTTAAAGTTACCAATATGACCGAGTTGAGAAGAAGAGAGGATGATATCCCTTCTCTGAATCGGGTAAAACAACTGAATGTGTGCTGGAAGGAAAAGGTTAAAAACTTGAATATCATTGTCCAAGCATGCAACCAAGCCATAATAAGGAGAGAAGAATTATTCAAAAGGTTGACTGATATAGACCTAGCTGAGAGCACCAATGAGGTCCAAGACCCCAAATTGATTCTCAACTCATTGTTCCTAACCAAGCAAGCCTTTGACGAACAAGTTGAGATATTTAAAGGTTTATCATTTGAAAAATTCTATGGAATTGTTGAGTATAATGAAGATGACATAGATAACTGGCTAGTGGATTACTCAGTAAAAAATCAAGATATTGAAGAAGCTTTGCATAATATTTCCATTGATCTAAGGGACTTGGAGGGTGAGATTTTCAATATAAAATTTGGCATGAAATCAATGTGGCACCAATGAGAAGCTACATCGAAGAGTGGTTTAAAAAATCTATCGACAAATTGATCGATTAAGAGCAAAAGGCAGTTGAAATGGTTCATGTAACCATCGATGAAAGCAATAAAAGGACATTAGAAAGCAAGCGACAAAAGAGAGAGAGATACCATCATAGCAAGTTCATACCGATCACATCCTTCTTTCTTTATCAAGTCCTTCATCCAGTTACTCTGCCTCTTTAAATAGAAAGGTTTAACCGAAGACTGATAATTTCCTTTTTCTTCTTGCTGGGTCTTGTTGTCTTTCGTTGCCCACTTTCTTCCTTATACAATCTTCATTCTTATATATATATTCTTTATGGTCCGCGAGAGCCCCAATCCCAGTCTTTATGACAAACACGTTTAAATTTTGGAGAATATTTAATAAACTATATATATATATATTTTAGAAATTTCAAGAGAGCTATTTTCGGAACAATATCGACTGTACTTTGTAACCTAGTTTTCTGAATATAAAATATTTGAGGTTGATCTATCATTATCTTTGTTTGAGCTTCCCATGTATCACTCTGTCAAAGTTATCTTATGCATGCAGATCATTTTCTTTTGCTTTATATGTGATCAAAAATATTTATCCCAACTATGATGGATGTGAGGAAATTTTGTTTATTTATTTTAAATGTATGAATGTGTGTGGTTCTTGGTCCATTCTCATGAAATTTCTTTAAAGAAAATAAAAACATTTTCCATTTTTGCATTTGTATCTTTTCTTTTATTACCATGTGTCCCGTGAAATTCATAACATAGGAGTACCACCTCTATAAAAAGGCAAGGGGATTTATATCCTCGTGAGGTTGTTGTTTCAATTCTAACAGATTCAAGTGTCAACATTCACAGGGATGTTACTCACGAGGTGAATAGGAATAGGGAGACTTGCAATTTCTTCAGCATAACTTTGCACCTAGGTTGTCCTCCTCATCCATGCCCCCAATGGTGCCTTTATACCATCCTCAAGAAGTTAAGGAGGTTGAATTTTTTTTGGTACAAGCTCAAGGAGGTTGGGAAACAATCCCAACCGAAATCCTTGCTCGAATATATGGAATTATTTTATTTTTCATATTTTTTAGGGAATCCACGGGTTGTACACTAGAAAGGCATGGATGCCCTCATGTTTCACAAAGGTGACCCATGGATATAAGAAAAAGCATTTTTTTTAGTGACTTTGATGATGAAAATTGGGATTTAAATTTGCAAGTCAGGGACAAGGACTAAGCCATCTCATAATGCAAATGGTGTGGAAAATTGTGTTATAACACTAACACACTTATATTCATTAGAAATTTTAACGTTGAAAAACAACAACTAACTTACCATAGAATTAAAGGCATTTAGATGCGCTATCACTGAATCTCCATCATTCATTCTTAGGAGGTACAACTTCTTTTAAAGGACAATTTTGTTTACCAGAGACCTAGACTGATACAAAGACCCCTAATTTATAGCATAACACCTTGGTTGTAGCTTCGAGACATTTAGTTTGAATCTGAAAGACAAACCAAATTGTTCACTTTTCCTCCCTATCCAAACTTGTCTAGTCTTCCATTGACATACCCATAGGTGCAGTACCATTATCCATAACGACCCATTGTTATTTTATTTCCAAAAGATCATCCATCTTGAGCTTCCATAGCTCAAATATTTTCCCATTAAATTTCTCGATCTCAATTTTAGAATTGTTTTTCATTCTCTTTCACCACAAGAATCACCACTACAAACCTCCCACTAAAACCAAGTTTATCACAGACCCAAGATAATCGAACCCTTAGAAACAAAGGCATCCCCCTTAAACTAATAATTGCTTTAATACCAAATGTAATTTTTAAACCTTTACAGTATAGCAATGCACACACACATTCTTTATAAAATAGAAAGGAAAGCAATATCATTCACACATAGTACTCATAAATTTACCTGGAAACCCTTAACCCGGAAAACCAACAAATTTTTAGAGCCACACCTCTAACTTTCATTATATTAACTTCACCATAATATATATGATTCTGCAGCATCCAAAACCCTAATCCATGAACCTAGATTAGATTCCTTAACCATAATTATATTACAATGGGTAGAAAAAATATTGGCCAAAAAACCACCCAAAAGCAAAACAAAACAACCACAAAATTATTTTTTCAAGGGCTTTGCCCCTAACCCTCCGATGCAATGTACAATGCATGGATATAATTGTGCAAAGAATATAACACATACCCAACATGAGTCTCAACATTTATTCCACTCTCATCCATTTTGGTTTATGTTTTACAACTCATTTTTAATTTATGATTTCAATGTGTCCTTATAAAACATTTTCCCATAGTATCAAAGAATGTTTGCATCCAAATTTAATATAGACATATTGTTTGTCATATTATATAAAAATTCAAGTTTTAAATCATCTTTCCAACTATTGAAACTTGAATAAAAGGAGTGATTAAAATGAAAAGAAACAAAGAAAGTCAATCATATTTAACCTGGCTCTAATCAATTTAACTATTATCAATCCTTCCCATAGTTAACTCCCCTCCTTACTACATTTTGAAATTATGCAAAAACATATATCCTTTAGGGTGCATATAAAATTAAAGTTGACTAAAATACATAATAATTAAACCTATGAGATTCCTTTAAGGTGCATACGAAATTGAACTGTATAAAATACACAATAATTAAGCCTGTGGGTTTTGAATTAGGTAATATATGTCTATCTTAGTTCATGAAATACATGGAAAAAATTCAAAGAGACCATTAAAATACCTACATGAGCGCACGTAAAGTAACTTTCAATTTTTTAACAAATTTTTTATATGGGTTTTATATATGAAAAAACATAATTACAAAGACTAATAAATCATGTTACAGGGGGATGTTAAATGATTTATGTACCATCTAGGCACATTCCAAATGTTTTCTACCATAGTCAACCTACAAATGTGTGATTCAACACACCTTAGGCTGCTAAATGTTTGCTACCAATAGTCAACCTACAAAAGTGTGATTCATCCTACCTTAGACTTTATCATGGTATCCCAATGAGGGTGACATGTGAATCCACAACATCAGGCTGACATGCGACCACCTTTTCATGGGAACACTATCATTACTCCCACATGTGGTAGTTGCCACAATGGAGAGCGCATTTCAATTATCCTTATAGTGAGTACACATCAAAGGGAATGATATGATGAATCATCAAGGGGACCTCCTAGTATCAAACCCATCGCCAAGGGTGACCACTTACTAGGGCACAATGTCAAACACCAAGGTGAAACATGGAAAAGATCATAATTTCCAAGAATAGGTTCTATAATCAAAACTAGCTTTAAATACAACATACTCAAATGCCTCGAGTATTAAAGTGACACTTACCACAATACCTCACTTGTACCTCATGGATAAAGACCCATCGTCTTCCTAAAGCAAGTTGATGTGGTGAATGCCATCGTGATGAATCAAGGATGTGTGGTGGTGAAGTGGGTCTTTGTTTGTGCATGTGGACGTTGTTAGTCATCTATCTCTCAGTACTCCATGTCTGCAACCTAAGGGCCTCGAGACATCATCTCCTTAGTTATCCCTAGAAATTAGGTATAATATATGGCTCTTACTCGGGGACATGTACTTGTCGTAGAGTGCATGAGAACCTCAACATATCCTGGTTAGACCTGTGCCTACACTGAAACATCAAAACGTAAAATCTAGGGTGGCTCACTCGCCCTTTGTTCATATAATCAAAAATCAAAATATCAAAATATCAAAAGTAACAACTAATCTAGAAAATATTTTTTTGTATTTTTCATATAATATGATGAAAGAGAAACATGTAAATCAATAATGCAAGTAGAGAAAAATGAAAATAGAAAATGAAATGCAACTAAACTACCATGAGAAATCAAGATGCAAATGCAAGAAAGCAAGATGATCTACCTACTTACCTGGGTCCTGGGCCCTGAAGAATTCAAGTACCTTGAATGTAGGGTCAGATAAGATACCCATCCATTGGTAATGGCATATTTCTCGCATCCATGGATGACAAGTAGTACTTCTCTTTCTCAGACTTATTTTTGATGATGTAAGGGCCAAGCCAAGAGTTGTTATTATTTTTATCATATTTGAGCTTGCCCTTCCTCTTATCCCACATGAATGCAAGACTTCCTTCATTTTAGTTGATGTAAGGTATATTCTTGATGTAGGGGTACAAAGGAGACTATGTTTTGACTGCATCTTTAATATCCTTCTCACGTTCTTTGTCCCCTTTATCTCCTTATTTCTTCGGTATCTTGATGGACCCTAGTTCCTTCCATTGAATTTTTTCTAACTTCTCCTTATATTATTGGGTTCTTGGAAGTAGTCTATCTATACAATCCTCCTGCATGAAAGGTAGAGTGTGCGTGAGGATCATATTCAATGGGAAGTGAAACTTCATCAAAATCTTTCTCATTGATGTGGTTATGATGGTCCCACTCCATCACATGTTCCTTGGTTGCTTGTTGGTTTTAGATAAATTCAAAGGTACCATCCTCCATGGGGATAGAAGCATGGGTGAGGTCCATGCTAAGGAACCCTCCAAGAGTATCATCCCAAATCCACGATAATATAATTCCCCAAGAGTCTGGAACATCAATCACCACTATATTCATCAAAATGCTAATGTGAGGAAAATCCACCAAACAGAACTCCACATATTCTATGATACCATAAACTTTGGCCTTATTAGAATCAATACCATAAACATTTCCATAGGGTCTAGTTGTCTTGATTCCAAGCTACTTCATATCCTTTAAGGACATCACATTTGTTGAGGCCCCGGAATCTAGCATGCAGTTTTGCAAGATGATATTATTCATCCCCAAATAAAGGTAGAAGGGAGGGTTGGGATAATTTTTTCATACAAGGTACATGGTCTTCAATATTATCAGAGGATATTCTACCTCAGTTGGAACTTTCAACAACTTCAACACTTCTCTTCTAACGAAAGGGATTTTTCACATTTATGTCACTGGGACTTTCATATTCATTTTCCCAGTCATGTTTGGGACATCTATATTCAACTAAATCTCTTCTTCCTATGTTGTTTTTGGAAACAATTCTTGAATTGGAGGTGCGGGTGGTGGGACCACCTTATTTGTTAGTTGGGGAGTGGTTTTCTTTGAATGAAATGAAGATTTCTTTGTTGGCTAAGATAATTTTTGCTTCTCTGAAGTCTATGGAGGCAATATAGGAATTTTATTCCTTCTTTCATAAGTCAGGATCTCACTCTTATGTAATTCTTTCCTCTGATATTTATTCAACTAATTAATCACTCTAAGTTAGCCTTCTTTGGCTCCCCTTTTTCAAGCTTCATCAATCTGTTCCTATGTAATACTTGTGGATTCATCATCATCATAACCATCATGAAAGGAAAATATTGTATCCATGAAGTTGATACTATCATGAGATTATTCTTCTCATATTGGACATTCTTCCTCTAGATGAGGTTCTTGGCAGGAAGAAAACCATGGTAGTTCCTCCAAGTTCACCATCCTAATAGGGTTCAGTGTGTCAGGAACTTTTTCCTCTTGTTCAGGTTTTTCCTTCCAACCTGTCGGTTCTTTATTGATGAATGGGTTCCTGGGAGCAGACTGATTCCTTTCCAAATTTTTCAACCAACTCATAACTTGATTTTGAGTCTAGACAAACTAAGTATTCATTTTATCAAGCTTATGAGCTATGAGATCAATTGGTTCAAGTGCATTGTTTGTAGTTTTTTTTTTTTTGTTCTACTTTGGCAAGAGGATACTGAAAATGATGGTTCAAGTGCATTGTTTGTAGTTTTTTTTTTTTGTTCTACTTTGGCAAGAGGATACTGAAAATGATCAAACTTGGAGCATAGAAGGTTATCCTCAATTTTTACATTTTACTCTTTGTCTTATGCCAAGGTGCGGGGTTTCTTTTCCCTTAGGATGAAACCAAAATACCCTTCAAAGGCATTGACATAAAGAAGATGGACAATTTTTTGGGTAGCATGCAAATCTTGGGGGATTTGGCTATGTATTTTATCAAATACGGTCTCAAACTCACTAATTGTATCGTTCTCCTTTTTCTTTATCTGGTTGAACTGAGTCATTATCATTCTTCTATATTTATTTAATGACCATCTACTTTTGAATAACTTGGCAAAGGCTTCATAAGTGGTGAGGTGATTACCTGGTAAGCCACCAAACCACCTTTGGGAATCTTCGATGATATATGTTTCTAGCAACTTCATTGCAACATCTTCATGTTCCACTCCTTCATTTGCAACTTCATTGCAACATCTTCATGTTCCACTCCTTCATTTTGCATGTCTTGATCGATGGCATGTCGATGTTGTTCTGTGGTTATTACATTGTTCCCAGAAAACTTTGGAAACCATTTTTTTATTTCTTTAGGCATGGTATTGGGATATCCAACAATGGATGCCATGTTCAAGGGCTTATAGAGGTCCTTTTCCCAAGAACAAACCATTGTTTCAAGTGGGAGATTATCGTGAAAAGTTTGTTTGACAACGGGGGAATGGAAAGGAAGTTTTTTTTGGTAGGTATTGGAAGGTTTGAATCTTGTAGGAGGAAGGGTATTTCGGTAAGAAGGATTATAGGATGGTAGAGTCACCATATGAGCCTTAGCTCATCAAGGAGCGAAAGGGAAAATGTAATATTCCAGATATAAAATAGTATGCAAAACAGAAATAATTAGCTAGAAATGGAAGATAAACAATGATATAACCAGAGCAACACCACAATAATACCAAAATAATACCATAATAACTCCAGAAAGAGAAATTTGATTACTGAGAGTGTTGGCGATAAATATACGCACTATTAATTCCCACATTTAATTATCAAACAGGGCTCGTAAGCTTCGAGGTGCAGGCATAGGAAACGCAGGATCAGAGTCTAGTCTAGCCTAATCTAAAGTCGAAAAAAAAATCTTCAAACCCACACTGCAGGAAATTAACACTAAGGATTCATCACTAGGACGTAGGAATAACTTAGTGCTATAAAGGTTTAGATCACAGTCTTTCATGCACTTGGGGCGATGTTCGTGTGATTATTCGTGAGTAGCTTACTTAAGTTTTATGTCCTTCAACGATTATTCCCTATAGTGGATCCACACTTAAATGCAATAAAAAATTAAACAAGCAAATGGAAATGAATTCAAATGACAGGAAATAAACTAACACCTTGGGTTGAAACCCATTATGGGAAGGTCATATCTCACGAGTTAGACCTTTAATCTTCCTTTGGTGATTGACTAGAAATAAGAGTGCAAGAAACAAATACAAAGCGTGAGAAATGCAAAAATACAAAGTGCGAAAATCAATCTAAACTATAGAAAACAAACAAAAAGTAATGAAAGCAATTAAAGTAATCCTACAACTAGTTTTTCATACACTTCAAAATCTGTTCCTCACATATATTCAATAATACAACACAAAATA
>CBVK0100745851.1:0-10855 GCA_900067695.1 Picea abies
TATATATATATATATATATATATATCACTTTCTTATTCTTGTGACTTCTTCCATTTCTATTTCCAACAATATACTTTAAGTAGTCATTTTCATTTATCACCACACTTTTGCACACATCGAAGGACCTAAAATCTATCCCATATCAAAATTATGTTATTCACCTTACATCATTAAAAGGTGTTTTGTGTGATTCATAAAGGTTAGGATAGTGAAAACCCTCCATCAACGCTCCTTAAAAATAAGCAAGTTAGGTTCATGCCCCCAAACCAAGACTTATAACAGGTAAATAAACTTAAATATAATGTACACAAATCTCCCTCAGGGACAAAATAAATTGTGGTGTATATTGAGATAAGTATCCAAACAATGCTCCATAGTTTGTTTTCATCAAAACATAGTTGTTTTCCTAGGGTACTTCATGGAATCTAACATATTTGTTTTCCAACACAAGGGATGCACTCTAATTTTAACTATCCATGCTTAGCTTAGGAGTGGTAGTTTGATGAAGCCACCATGATCTTTCAAAATTTATGTCACCTCTTGACAAATTGAATCTCTCAAATCATTCTCCACATTAATCTATGAATATGTATCCTAGTTATGAAACTGATGTTTACTATCAAGTGCCATTCATGGAATTGTGAAGGCACATGAAATAAAATACTTTCTACCCCCGTGGATCTCACTCCCATATGAATTTCACTATAAATAACTCTATCATACCTTCACTTGTTTCATTTAGTGGAATTCATCATCATCATTTACGACACTTGGAAGGCTTGGATATAATTTGAAAATTGTGAGAATTTCTAGAGTCTTAGGATGGTTATTTTACTTTCCATCTTCACACCTAGAAAAATATTTCTCATCCTATGAAAATATTTCTCTTCAAGCATGTTTACTACCAAATATTTCACATATTCCATTTAGTAGAAAATTTGTATTTGTCCTCATTCTTGCATTAATATTTAATATATATATTTTTAAAATAAATATATTTCGTTGTTGTTGCAATGACTTGTTCGTCACAGAAACTGGGATACAATGTTTGTATTGCGACGAACATAATTGTTGATTGTATGAATAGTTTGTTGCAACTATCGACCGTTCCTCACTCTTGCGACGACTTGTTTGTCATAGAAATTAGGATATGGCATTTGTCTTGCGACGAATACGATCGTCAACTGTATGAGTATTTCGTCACAACTATCGATTGTTCGTCGCTCTTGCGATGACTTGTTGGTCATAGAAACTAGGATATGGCGTTTGTCTTGTGACGAACACGATCATTGATTGTATTAATATTTCATCCCAACTATCAAATGTTCATCGCTCTTGTGACAAATTTTTGGTCGCAGAAACTAGGATATGGTGTTTGTCTTGCGACGAACATGATCGTAGATCATATGAATAGTTCTTTGCAACTATCGACTTTTTGTTTCTCTTGCGATGACTTGTTTGTTGCAGAAACCAGTACATGTCATTTCTCTTGTGATGAACATGATCATCCATCGTTGTCATTCTTGCGACGAGTTCCTGGTTTTCGTTCTTGCGAAGACCTTCGTAATTCGTCTCTCTTGCAATGAAAACATTGTTTCATCCCACTTGCGACATTATCTTAGGTTCGTCGCACCTAAGATATGATGCGACATTTGAGGGACCCAATATTCATCACAATATCCATGACATAATGTCGCAAGAGTGTCAAAATGGTCATCGTAAAATGACCCAAATTTATTAGTGCAACAAAATTCTCAATCATTACAGATCAGTTAAACTAACCTTACACATTTTCTACCGGTCCTCTAGACACGAGGACTTATTCTTACAGGCTCTTAGGCTTGTTATTTATGCAATAATTAAAACTTCCAAGGATTCCATAAATCCATACTAAGCTCCTTTAACCACAAGGAATTTTCTGTAAGGGTCTTATCCCATACAAAACCATAATCTTAAGGGCTAGGGTTCTATTGGCCCATACTTATAGGAAACATTACAACCACTATATTACTCATTTGGTAGAATGATACAATCCTATAGCAAGATTCTACTATTTCTACCCCCTTTTGCACTCAGGTCTTTTCATTAATGCATATTGGCATATTTCTATTCCGGTAGGAGTAGTTATCAATTTTAAAAAGGAACATCATAGTACTTATGTTGTAATCTAGCAAGGATTTCTAGGATACAATTTTGATTCTGCAGTCCTTCTACTCAAGGAGCTTGTGCAGATAGTAAAAAAAATCTTAAAAACATATTACTCTTTTAAGCATGCTTATCTCTACTCTTAGAATATCAACACTAGGACTAATCACTGGCCCATCCATGCCCAGTGTTGTAACCATGCTATGATAGATAGGGTAGGGTAGGGTAGGGTGTCCCCCCCCTTAAAATTTCTCTAATAAAATGTATTTGACTCTTTCATGAGCCCAAGAAGGCTAAGTGTTGTAACCTCACTTTGATACCACTTTGTAACACACCCAACCCCCTAAGTAATATTTTAATTTATGGTCTATACATTTTTTATTTTACTAAACTACCTAAAAACCCCTTCTAAAGGTCACCATCGTCTTCTACTCATCGATAGCTTTCTAGTGACTATAATTTTGTCCAAATCTAAACCCCGAAACAAAATTTATGTCTCCTTAACGTTCTTAGGTATTTTTCCATTACAATGACATGTGGCTCCATGTCACCCATATCCATTCGACGTGGCACTGCCATGACATTAAATTTAATCCCCCTACATGGACATGGAAGCCGATGTTAAATCTATCATGGTGCTTTCCACCTCATCTATTGGACCTGATCTCAATTTACGTAAATCTAAAAAGACCTGATCCGATAAGCATTGAAACCTAGGGTACAAGGTCCTGTCATATGGTTCCACTTGTCCATTGGGAGTTAGTTAGGTGACGTCGTTCGCCATCACACTGAGTTGTCAGACCATCGACCCATCGGGAGTGCCTGCGTAAACCATATCTGTTGACGCCCAACCCGATATGATCTAGCGTCCTGGACACATGGTCTTATCACATGCCACTATCTATCATCAACTGATATCATGATACATAGCCAACAAGTGTTAGATATTGGGTCATCTGGTAAATTAACTCTTCTCCTACACACCTCCAAACTCGAATCGGGTTTAGATGGCCCCATATAAATGTGGCTAGACCACCACTGGCCTCTTTTTAAGACACATTTCCTTGCCACCGACTACTACGTGGAATTTGTACCACTCAACAGGTGGCATTAATTCTCTCCATGGATACCTGCCTAAAACTTCTAAAACCACATGGCACGTGGCATCACCAATGTGTGACATGTGGATCTCCTAAGTGGATTGTCATGAGGTACACATCATTATTTTATCTAGGGTCTACCCAACCAGGTGACAACACTTGTCCACTATCCATTGGATGGGTGAAATTTTCTAACGTCATGTCAGATCACTAGACTATCAACCATCGGGACATCCTCAACCATCTCTTGTAGCCAAAAATATCGATGGTATGAGATTTGATTGACTCCCTTTGACATAGATCGATGGTGGAGATATATCCACCCCAAATCCAACAACCATGAATCAATGGAGTTACTCCAAGGGTAAATTCCTTCAACTAGGCCCACACTTGACACCTCAGCAAATCCCCTGTAGACATATCATGATACATAAAGACTTGGCATGACATGTTGCACTCGTACCACTTGGCACATGGAATCCATCCACCCTAAGGATCCTTGTCCAAATATTCCAAATCAGCGTGACACATGGAACCTCCTTAGGATGGTACGTTTCCCTCCTTTGTCATGACATGTGGACCACTTGTCACATGCCACATCACCACCAGGCACCGAATATTGGATCTTACCTATGGTGTGAGCTTGGAAATATCCTAGTGTCGGGGATTACGAGATGATTATTTGACTTAATTATGATGATTATAATGAGATTAATTAAGTGAATCCTTGGGTTATGACCCCTGCTCTCTGTTATGAGATCCAGGGTGGAGATCGACCTATCTTTAGATATAACAATTCATATATATCGTACCCATTACAGGGATGTCGACTGAGGGGTCCATCCTTTTTTTATAATCCTACGAGGTGTTGACAAGTGTCACTCTCCCTGGGTGGAATAGAAACCACCTTGGTACACGACCCAACACTGGCCAGATGCATGGATTAATTTCCAAGTGACACATGGTCCCGGATATTGGGCACCGAGACTTCCCTATCATGGTCTAACTTCGAATAACCTCGATCCAGTGATTATGATGATATTAATTAAATTAATCCACATGATTGGTGAGGATTAATTAATGTAATTAGTGGGTTAATTGCCCCATAATATATGTGTAAATATCCATGGTCCATATTTCTTGGACCATATATCCAACGGTTCTAATTGAAAGTGCTTACCCAATGGACTGAGGCCTCTTTGGGAGACATATTTCTCCCTCTGTGACTTAAATGGTGACAAGTTTCACCTCAGTGACCCTAAATTCAACTCCTTCCTAAGCTTATTCCATAGATTGATTATTATGGTTTGTCGATTAGCAAATCCAATGGTTGTGCTTAAGGGATCATCCAAGGACTTAGAATTTTATTTGTGGAGAGGGGGTAGGGGTGGAACTAAGGTCCATAACATTTTCCACTAGACACCGGGCCACCAAATTGTCATAGTAATTCAAGACTAGGATAAATCTTAGGGTTTAGGGGTGTGATTGAACCCGATTTACCATGATCAATGGTGGTATCCCTCCCCTCCTCATATCCAATAGCTGATACTAGACCTCTATTTTCCAAGAGTGGAATTTACCTCCTGATATTTCCTAAAGTAAAAATCAATGGTCGAGATCCCTCGATTCTCATATCTAATGGTCGAGATCTCCTCTTCCAATTCCCAATGAGTATATAACTAGAAATATGAACCAGGGGTTGGAACCCTAGTCCCCAAGTGTGAGACCTTTCACAAACATAACAAAAATGTTTCCCAAGGGTCCGGTGCTCCAATACCCTAGTGATGATTCCCTCCTGAGCTTACCTAAGGGAATACTGATGAGTGATATTTTCGGCGTTCATATCTAACAACTCAGATTTCCTCCCAGACTCTACCCAATCTACTGTCAATATTACTGCTCCGAGTCTTTCCATCAGAGTCTCGTTACTATGACCTACTCTGAATGTTAGACTCTGACACCTTCTTTTGGTCTAGATCCAACAATCTATATTTTCCTAAACCACTCCCTGAAGGATCCAATGATTGAAAACATCTTGGATCCTTGACAATTATCATACTCTAGGACCCCAATAAACAACCAGGATCTGTTGATCTTCCTATGAGGAATCTAAGGGTTGGAAAGGATTCTAATTCTTGGCATGCCCTGGAGTGAAAGGGACTTTGATTAATGGTCTGAATTTACTCACCGTGCCAATATCAATGATTATGATTTCTTTTGAGAAAGACTTGGGTCATTGTAGACCCTTCAGTTCGCTTCAGGACTTAGTGTCTTAGGGGTTTCACTACCTGATTCTCTAATTCTTATCAAAACCCCTAAAAAATATGTAAATCCTCATTAATATGACGGTCTTACCATAATTCACCCATATTATAATTTAACATGACTAGAAAATTGCAACAACTCTTATTAAAAGTAGAGACAATCAACTAGAAAAATATGAAAATGCCTTCCTCACCGTTCTATAATAAGTTAAACTCGAAGACTACCATAGGAAATGGTATTATCACTATCACATAGGTATACCTAATAATTTTCATACAATTATGTCTCATATAATTATAAAGAGCTTCGAGGGAAATACACAACGAACCCATAAATAAATCATTCATATTCAACCTCATTCTGTAGACATTTCTACAAAATAAATTCATTTTGATACATGTATAATAGAATTAAACACTTATCTGATACAAAATTTTCCAATACCGACTAAGTGTGGGTGTCTACCTTTCCACCCAACCATAGTATTTGCATGCACAGTCACTTCGACAACATGCCACCCCCGTGCCAAGCCATGATACCACTAGGGATTTCCTGTGCTTACTCGTGCATTATATTTTCCTTGGGTCTTTTAAAAACCTATTCTCATAACTCCCTCCTCTACTAGAACCCCCCTTTGTTGTATTCCTTCATGTGATTTTCTTGCATGCTTTCTTTTGGAAGGTTCTCGACTTTTCCATCTTCCTTCTGTCAGAGAGAAACCCAATGGGCCAATCAGGGGAATCATGTTGATCTTTCTTGTAGTCCTCAATTTGACAACTATCTGTCACCTCAAGAATCCCTCCATACTTCCACTCAATGAGGGTGGTTGGTTTCTCAATCACCAGTCCTCCCTCATTAACTATTTTCCTTGAAATTAGGGCTGAGGGAATAACTTATTATTTCCAAAACCAATATTTCAGTAAGGAGGATTGGGTTCCTTTGGTATAATAGGATCTCCTCTTATTACTCTAGTGATATCATGGCTAGTAATTTAAGGCTTCACCCCCACAGTCAGTTGTTGGCATTCTTAATTATAAAAATAATACTTTTACATTTTTCACATGCCATGGTTTGACAATCATTAATTAAAATAATCATAGGTTTAGGACAAGGGGTGTTAGAAATGAGCACTTGCTCAACTTTACATACAACTGATTCTCCCTCAAAACCTGCAATACCATCCTCAAGTGCTTCTCGTTCTCTTCTTCAAAATTTGAGTAAATAAGTATGTCATCCAGAAATACAATGACAAACTTATCTAAGTACTCTCTGAAAACTTCGTTCTTGAAACACATGAAGACAACTGGTGCATTTGACAACCGAAATGGTACCACTATAAACTCGTAATGACCATACCTTGTTTTGAAGGCTATCTTACTGATGTATTCTTCCTTAATTCTCACTTGGTGATATCTATATCTGAGATCAATCTTTGAAAATATTTTCACGCTCCACAAATGATCAAAGAGGTAATCTATCCTTAGCAAAGGATTCTTGTTCTTTACCGTTACCTTGTTCAACTTCCTGAAGTCAATACAAAGACTCAACATACCATATTTCTTCTTCACGAACAATATTGGGGAACTCCAAGGTGACACACTTGGGCATATATACCCCTTCTTCAGAAGTTCTTCAAGTTGCATATTTTACTCCTTCAATTATGTCGTACTCATCCTATAAGGAGTCTTGGATATGGGAGATTCCCTTGGCATCAAATTTATAGAGAAATCGATATGTATTTTTGGTGGCAATCCCAGTATTTCTTTAAATACATCCTCAAACACTTTTAGTACTACACAGTCTTCAACACTTGACACTTTATCCTTAGGTGCCTCTTCCATGTGCAATGCAAATACTTGACATCCTTTCATGTATCTTTTCTTCAATTGCAAGGCTGAAATTTTTATTATAGTTATATCCTTTGGAATTCCTTGAACTGTTCTTAATTTTCCTTCTTCATATAAGCAAGTAAATTCCTTATTGTAATATTCCAAGACAACATGGTTCTATTCCAACCAATCCATACCAATGAGGAAATCATATGAGCCCAAAGGTATGATATTCAAATAATCTTTTGTACACATTCCATTCATTTCCATTGGACATGCCTTAATCATCTCATTAATTTTCCTTTTTTCTCTTGTAGCTAATTGCACCAACCAAGATTTTACAAGATTGATTCTCAACAATTGGAACCTTTCCACTATCTTAGGATCTAGATAACTATGACTAGCTTCTGAATCAATTAAAATAACAATGGGTTGATCATTAATATTACCTTCCACTTCAACCATGTGTGAATGAAACTCATATTTCTTGTTATATAAGGTGGCGTAAATCCTAGGTACATGTTTTCCCATGTCCTCAACTTTCACAGCTTGTTGTACATTGTACGTGGTCCTCTATTTATCACCTCTTTGATGGAAATATTTGTGCATATGATTCCCGCCACAACTCCAACATTGAATAGATTGTTTCCATGGATTTTTCCCCACTATCTCTGACATTCTGAGCTCCTTAAGAGTTAGTTGTCCTTGTGCAGTAATTCTGAAAAATGGTGGATTAGCCCCCTTCTTCCTCTGTTCCATCTTACTTTTTATCTTATCTTCCCAAGCTTCAATAGTAAATTTGGGTCATATTCTGATGGCCCTTTCGATGTAAGTCCAACATAATGTTGTCGGGATCACGACAAACATTAGCCCCTTCAAACGTCATTTTTGGTACCATCTCAATTGCGATGAATGTTCTTGTGTCTCACTTCTGACATATCTAATGGACATGTGTCATCGAAGGCTCAATTTTACAATGACACAAATTTTCATCTCACTTTCAAAGTATATTTACATGTCTTCTTACTTCTGACAGAAACGTATGTTTTACATGTCGTATCTACTACAACGGAAAATGTCGTCGCAATTGAGACGACCAACCAATTTTTTAGACATTAAATGACAATGGAAGACGTTGTCATAATTCTGACACTAGAAACTATGCGTCGACAAATTTTCCATATATGCGACATTTTCTACTGTTGGAAAAACATTGAAAGTCAAACGAATGGAACGTCAGAATACCGACGAACTGTAAGTATTTAAAAAAAAATATAAGCATTGATGGGTAACCAATAGTTACCATGTGTAGAAGGGGAGTGAACAAAATCTAATGGGTCAAAAATACTTAGAAATTATACTAATGCTGCCAACATAAGGAAGAAAAAGACCCTGGTTACATGTGATGTTGCTAATATGATTTTATTCAACCCCAGTATTTCGAAAAAGGTGCCAAAAAACTAGCAGTCAATGAGTTGGAGATTCCAAAACAACAACAAAACAATGTATGTATGCAGCTACAATTTCTAAGGAAAAATTGTGGTCTTAGTTGTTGGAGACATTTCTATTATCGACACACTAGTTTAGTGGGAGTTAACTGACTAGTTCTATTTTATACTTTCAATTTTAGATCATCACTATTATGTTATTATGCATGCATACATTCTGCTATTATTCATGTTCTTTCCTATATATGAGTGTATTCCACTCATTCATTGTATCATATTGATCATTATCTATGTATCAATCATCACACTCATTCATTGTATCATATTGATCATTATCTATGTATCAATCATCAACTCATTGGATTAGTGTGAATATATTTCTCATTCTGCCATATTGAATTTCTCATCCTTTCTTGATAAGCTTTGTTTGTACTTGTTTTATCTAGATCTGTTTTGTAGGTTTCGATGAAAAATTGACATGGTATCAGAGCTATGTTGCTTGGAGCAAGAAAGACAAGCCAAAGAATAAGGAAATCATAGTTTCGGTGAGAAAATTGGTGTAACATACACAGTCACACCCTAGACACTGGAAAAGGGTGACTAGGTTGCTCCCAATACACTGGAAAAGGGAGACCAACTAAATACTAGTTGCTCTGTCTCTTAAGGCAAGGTGTGACCACCTCTAAAAACACCTTTCTTGTTGCAGTTATATCTCCCAAAATATTAAATTTTTGAGGAAACGACTCATGCGATAAGTAAATCGACCCATTCTGCAAGTGGGTTTTCAACTATTTGGCAAGGTTCCTAACCGTTTTCTCAAAAATAAGCTCGGATATTGCCTCCTAAAACTGATACAAATTTCCCACTTAAAGTGCCCTTTCTGCAGTGATTTCTTAGTTTTTAATTTTTAGGGGTTATAAGAAATAGTGGGAGAGATGGATATGACACCTATTATACAGTCAAACTTGGTGGTAATCCTCGCACCATACAATTATTTTTATTGGAAGCCCAAGGAATAATTCCAACTCATAAGGAAAGGACTGTACAACTTGACGATGGGGACATAAACAAAACCTACATCAACAATTGAGAAGATGAGATGGGCGAACCGAAAGGACGAATCCACAATAATTCTTATTGAATTTAGTTCAACTGATCTATGGTTTCATGTTGCCTCATGCAAGACTCCAAACAAGATCTAGACCACCTTGGAAAGTCTATTTGGAAAGTAGGATCAGATGAGAGGTCATATGCTTGAGGTAGAGTTGAATACTTTGGATCCTAATAGTTTTGATAATACACAATATTTATTTACTAAGTTTAAATCATTGATATTGAGCTTAACATCTTGTGGTATTGATAATTTAAACAAGTGGACCAACTTATTCTAACAATCTTGGCCAAGATAGGACAAAAATATGTTGTATATGTTTCCACTTTCCATTCCGACAGGTGTCTCATGGGAAAAAATTGGAAGATGCCTAACATTGATCAATTAATTGATTCTCTCACACATGAGCATGAAAAATTCATTCAGATGAGCCTAATCAGGGATCCCAAAGAACATGCACTCACCATGCATGATGGAAAAGGATCATCCAAATAGAATGGAAAGGAGAAACAAAACAAGAAGGAGGGATGTTCCAAACCCTTCAATGATTCTTCAGGTTCCAAATACTCTTTAGATTCCAAGAAGAATAAGAAGGGAAAGTAGTGCACTTACTGCAATAAACTGAATCATGAATAATCCACATGAATGAAGAAACAAATCGATCTTATGGCACACGTACTTCAGCATGACAACCTTGGAAAATTCATTCCAGAAGGAGTCAAGAACCAGAAGGATGAAGATCCTTCTCCTAATAAAGGTAATCATCTTTCTCTTGTTGCAATTAATTCCTCATCTGATTCATGGATTATAGATTCTAGCGCGCCACATCATATGGCAACAAAAAAAGAAGTTTTACTTCTTTGATTTAATGTTCAAGACCCCCTGTTCTCACGAGGGATGATACTCCAGTAGCAGTAGCAGGAGAGGGAAGAGTGGAACTCCATAATGGCAGTTTTG